>JACXGJ010013011.1:0-16979 GCA_016801105.1 Esox niger
AATACACACATTATATGCTGGCGTTCTATACGGTAAAAGTAATCCCTGCCCTCAAATATTAGCTAGTTGTGACCACCTTTAACCACCTTTTCATTGGTTATGAAAACAGGTGCCAAGGTCTCTGAGAAGGGCCCTGAATGAATCGTTGTTCAGAGGAAGAACGAGGTGTAAAGACAGTATTTCCCATGGTCTCCGCAAAAAGATTGTTTAGAAAAGGTGAGAGGTGACAGTCTTCTTTTAATTATTCAGGCATGCCTATAACTCTTACATAACTATCTGGAGTGGCCATCTAAATGTCATTGTCTTTAATATGTTGGCTGTATGGATGTCACACAACCTTTCCCATTCAGAATCCCAGGTGACAACATGCACTTCTGAATGCCTAATGGACCTGTTGACCCACCACCTCAAGTACCACCGCAACAACGTCTGAAATATTCCCCGTTTTTTTCCTGCAAACATCAAGGTGACTCTCCTTCAGGTCCAGGCTCTTAATGTTCCAGTTGGAACTTGCATCAACTACCCCATCTCCAGGCAATGTGTACTTACAACTACTGGGTAGTGTAGTTGGATACCAGTGTCTGCTGAAAGAATAAGATGTATATAATATTTTTTCATCATGGTCTGGGTCAAATTTAGGTATGGTGGAAGCCTTAGAGGAAGGTGTGTTACATCTAGTCAGTATTAGTCCACAGATTTTTTTTTATGACCACTATACTGTGTTAAATGTGTCAGTAAACCCCTGTATTAGGCTAGCTACATTACTGTCATAGAACATTCTATATCCACTATAATTCCACATATTGATCTGGGAAGAAATTGAGTTTTACATGGTGAGAGTCAAAGTCAACTATTTCCCAATGGAAATAATTTTTGGTACAGTAAGCTGGTTATGGTAGCATAGTATGTTGTGTTTATAGTAGTGTCTCCATTCTCTTCTCTGAAATAGCATTCACACATCCTTCTTACATAAATGCACTTGATGCCAACAGTAATTATGTTACATATCAATAAAAACGTGAAAACTCACAAGCAGGGATGCGACACGAATCCAAGGACCCAAACCGCGGGCCCAAAAATTTATAAATAGAAATGATGTTGCTGTTCATAAAACAGGTCATACACGTTTATCATTTAATGTTTTAGCTAGATAGTACTAAATACCAAGATTGACTGACTAATAAATTATTATATTTAAGCCAAACAAATGCCCCCCCCATCCCCCCGAGGCCTGGGCCCGGGACAACGTTACCGGTTGTAACCCGTCTGCGTCACTGCTAACCAGTGTGATTATATTTATTTGTACAGTCAATGTGTTCGATGAGCACTTTAAACTAATAACTAAATAAACTCATGTAAACATTATGAATGAGCCACGGAAGGCGGGTCGAGGGAGGTGGCAATCCTTTAGGACAGCCCAACAACAAGACGAACAACATCATACGTCGCTTGAAACGAACAGTACTAGAAAAAAGGAAAAACTTCATTGAATAACGTTCACATGACTTGTGTTCCTTGGATATTTATCAGACACCGCATCCAGTCCAAAGACACAGGTAGGCTTTCACAAACTAACTATTTGATAGTCATTCTCTCCAAAATGAAAGTAGGTAACATCATGATAAAGATGCAGTAAAAGTGAAATTGAACGTTGGACCTACGCTCACGAGGAAAGATTCTTTGCTGCTTGTTGGTGTCAATGAGATACAGTATTAGAATTGTTATGTACAATTGTAATAGAAACGAGCGTATACACAATATAGATTGATCACGTTTTGAAATATCACTCTGCCTGATGATAATTACTTTAAAAGATATGGAAATCATTTGGCTATTTTAAATAGTTTGGGCTGTTGGCAATGTTCCACAGCATGAGCCAATGGAAACAAATTCAACAGCTCGAGATCAAATACCTAGAGCAGGTGGACTACCTTTACGATGACAACTTCCCTATGGACATTCGGCAGGTGCTCTCCAACTGGATTGAAAGTCAAGACTGGTGAGTTTGTGTGTTCTCGCTTGTTTGTGCAAGTGTGTTTCACGCATGTATTTTCTCTAAAACCGTCATAATAATAGGCACATCACGTTTCCGGAAAACATGTTCAGGAACTGAAATCCAGCACGTGGCTAACACCGTTTGAAAGGGTATACATAAAGCATTTAATATAGCCGTGACATCTTTATCAAATAAAATGTTGTTTGTCACATGCTTCCTTAAGAACAGTGTTTGTATATTATAAGAACACACTAATAATTTAATTTACTTAACATTAAGCTCATTTAGAGCATATGATAAGCCTATGATGTGCTGTCAAACGATAATGGGTGTTTTTTTTTCTTCTAACTTGTCTGACAATATTCACTTTCAAATGTTTTAATTAATCATCACTGATTGAGCACAGGAACATTTAAATCACATACATGTGTGTGCCTTTTCAGGGATACTGCCGCAAACCATGAGTCCATGGCAACAGTTCTCCTTAACAATCTCCTATCTCAGTTGGAAAGGCAATGTTCTCAGGAACAGAACTTCCTGCAAAGACACAACCTGAAGATCATCAACCAGCAGTTACAGGTGACACAATAACCTCTGTTAAAATAGCCTAACATGTAACGAACATGGTTAAAACTTGACCGAATTTTGCGTAATTGCCGAACACCCTGGATATTCAACATTTAAAATGCGTTGAGGTGATTTCTGACTTCCCGTAAGTGCGTGCGTGCGTGCGTTTACTGCGTACGCCATAGGGAACTGAAAGACATGTTTATTAGTATGTTTTGCTTGGGTGTGTGTAGGTGCTCTTTCTGGGTAGTTATTTGTGAGCTTATTTTCACTTGTGGTAACAGTGAACTCACTTTTCTCATTTTAACAGAAAATTCTCTGAGGCTCATGAAGTCTCAGGCCAGTAAATGCTCTTCAGTATTAGGAAATAGGTCGGAGAGCAATATTTCTTTATTACACGAACGGATATAGGAAAGACATACCTCAGCAGAAATGTGTGGTTTCCACACCTACATTTTGTGTGATTGTGTGTGTGTGTGTGTGTGTGTGTGTGTGTGTGTGTGTGTGTGTGTCTGTGTGTGTGTGTGTGTGTGTGTGTCTTAGAGGAAGTAGAATCATAAGTGAACATTTAGAATTCTGGCTTTGGGTTGTGCTTAGCAACGGTGAGTTTTGTTATTGTTTAGGTGTTTTTTTTTTTCTAAGCAATATTTTGTGCTGAGTGTATTAAGATCAAGAATGTTTGGGTTCTATAGTTTTCAAGTCTGTCAGTCATGGAAATGCATTTCTATGAGGATTTATAACTGAATTGCATTCTCATGGAGTTTAATTGACTCTGGCCTTGTATAAAACAAGTATGAAACTGAATGATAATAACATTCAACAAACCATGAAAATGTGCAAATAGATGATGTTGATTGCAGGGCTTATCGAAAGTTTGGAAAGATAGTGAGATTCTCTGAGGGGATTTCTCTTGATCAGTTAACTATATTAAAAGAATGTCTCTCGGCATACAGTATGACAAATTACTCAGTCTAAGAAATGCTGTTTATTTGTGCTACATTCATCACTAAGATGGTATTAAAGAGCATTGCGTGGGTTTTCAGGATAGCACACACACATGAGTGAGTAATAAGGTTTCATAGGTTTACATCAGTACTTTCCCCTATAACAGAGGAGTTGACATTACGATTGTTTATTTAGATGTACAAGCCTTGATTCCAGATTTCTTTTGGAGAAAAAATGTTCATGGTGTAAAGAGATGGAAAAACAACGGAAACATGGGACACTTTTCTGACCGATACTCTCAGGGGCTACTGAGGTCTAAAGACAACGTAATGTTCAATGTGTATTGAAGTAGAAGGACGGATGACGTAGAAAGTCTGATACTGTAGCCAAAGTCATAGCCAGCTCCATAAAGTGAATCAGAAAACAAGATTTAAAACTCACCAAAACATTTCTTCTATTAGCATCCGCAGTACTAGTTTGACCATGTTAGCATGTTAGTTACCAGGTAACCTCCACTGTCGGTGAGTTTATACACATTCCAGGTAAGTGGTCTGGCCTAAGTTCTGCAAGTGTGTTTTTTTAGCCTATGTCTCAGCAAGAGTAACTTGTTGCTACGTTTTATTGTTGTTAATGTTATTTCAGTGAAATGTTATCTTAGTTGATAAACACTCTGTAGGGACATATACAGGTGCTGGTCACATAATTTGAATATCATCAAAAAGTTGATTTATTTAAGTAATTCCATTCAAAAAGTGATACTTGTATAATGTATACAATCATTCCACACAGACTGATATATTTCAAGTGTTCATACCTTTTAATTTTGATGATTATAACTGACAACTAATGAAAACCCCCAAATCAGTATTGAAGACACCGGGTACCATGCTCTAATCAGCTAATAAACTCAAACCACCTGCAAAGGCCTTTAAATGGTATCTCAGTCTAGTTCTGTAGGCTACACAATCATTGGGAAGACTGCTGAATTGACACTGTCCAAAAGACGACCATTGACACCTTGCACAAGGCGGGCAAGACACAAAAGGTCATTGCTAAAGAGGCCGGCTGTTCACAGAGCTCTGTGTCCAAGCACATTAATAGAGAGGCAAAGGGAAGGAAAAGGTGTGGTAGAAAAAAGTGTACAAGCAACACAGTGAAGTTCAGATTGTACAGTGTCTCACAAACATTTATTTTTCCAACATTCTAAAGTGACAGTAGCATAGACCTAAGCCACCCTGTTTCTGCACAACATTTTTGCTTTGAAACACCTCATTTAGAAACAAATATTTATTTTAATTCACATTTATTTCTAGAAGTAGACCAATTAAAAATATACCGTAAAAATTATTGGGACAGTAACACATTTCTTTGTTTTCCTTGCTGTAGCCCAGCATTTGGATTTGAGAGACAAATGCAGATTGATAGTTGTCATTTGAGAATTTACTACATGTTCTGTCTTTTATCCTTCTATTTTAAGGTGTCAATATATTTGGACAGATTTTGTAAATGAACACAACCATTCAAAAGTTTAGTGTCACTTAGGCATATCCTCGTTTTCCATGAAAAACATGAATTTAGTTTGAATAGGAAATATAGCAAAATGGATAGGAAGTATAGTCATTGACAAGGTTAGAAATTAAGATTTTCTTATTGAAATAATAATTTTTGTGTCCTTGAAACTTTGCTTTTGTCAAAGAATCCTCCAGTTTTCAGCAAATACAGGCTTATAGACAATTGGCATTCTAGCTGTTAATATGTTGAGGTTATATGAAGAGATTTCACTGCATGCTTCTTGAAGACCATTCCACAAGTTGGATTGGCACTTTTCATATACCATCCGGTCAAGGTGCTTCCACACCTGAGATCTGGTGGATGTGCTGGTCTCTCCATTATAAACAGAATACCTTCTGAATGCTTTCTTCCCTCAATAGTTCTTGCATAGTTTGGTAATTGTGTTGTTGTAGGAGGAAATTGGCTCCAATCAAGCACTGTCCACCTTCCTTCTTCCAGATCACCTTTACCCTGTACAAAGCTCCCATCTCCCAACGTGCCATTAGAACACTGGACTGATGGTTGCTTTTCTGCAAAACATTGCCTATCCTCTATATGCCTGTTTAGATCTTCCATTACAATCTGCCGTTTCCAGCTATTAGCAATGTATAACATTAACACTGTTTACACGTTTTTTTTCTGATAAATTTGATGTTATTTTAAAAGACAAATATATGCTTTCAAAAACAAGGACATTTCTAAATGACCACAAACTTGGAGGTGTATCAGACAGCATGCATTTGTCTGTGATTAAATATAGCACATTCATGATGTTTTTTCAGCTGAAGTACAAAGCCAGTCCTCTGCTCATGGCCGGGGTCATCGCCACCTGTCTCAGGGAGGAGCGCCGTATTATCTCTACAGCCAGCATTCAGGAGCAGGTGTGTGTCACTCAGCATTACAAAATCAGGAATCTCCTGTGGTTTTCCTTTTGGCTGTCTTCTTTCAAATTTCTTAGGCACTCACAGGAAGTGTACAGAAGGCTGTGTGTGCAACATCAAGGTCTAACAATACCTATGGGATCCGCACAAAGATAGTAAAACCTGACAAATCGGTCCCCACAAGAAAAGTCTGTAGGGGTTAGTTTATATATTCTTGTCTTGTGGTTTACTTCACCTTAATGTGCTCATGACAGGGCCCATTGGAGAAGTCCATGCAGAATCCAGTGGCCTTCGAGAGACAAAAGAATTTGGACAACAGGGTGGCAGTGATCAGGAGTAGAGTGCAGATGATGGACCAGGCAGTTAAACATCTGGAGGACATGCAAGACGACTTTGACTTCCGCTATAAAACTCTTCAGTCTCGTGGTAAGTCATAAATCAAACTATAATCCATATTCAGCCCCTACTCCTATGAAGTCCCAAGAGGTTTTCATAACAAAAATATTTTTTATAGTCAACTAATAAGTTATTTAGCTAAATATGGGTAACACCTAAAACGGGCAGGTAAATTGGACAAAGATGACCAGAGAATTGGATCAGCACCTCTGTGACCCAATCAAAAATAAAACTACATTATGAGCTTCACAAAGCTGGAATTTGGCCAACATACAGTTAGGTCTGGAAATATTTGGACACTAACACAATTTTCATAATTTTGGCTCTGAGCCACAACAATGGATTTCAAATCTGGGTGACAACCAAGATACAATTGAAGTGCAGACTTTCAGCCTTAATTCAAGGGTTTGAAGAAGATATTTTATGAAACATTTCGAAATTGCAACCATTTTCCTACTGAGTCCCCTTATTTTAGGGGCTCAAACGTAATTGGACAAATGAACACAATCATAATAAAATTGTTAGTTTTTAATACTTTGTCAAGAATCCTTTGCAAGCAAAGACTGCTTGAAGTCGGGAAATGCTGGGTTTCCTTCTTTGTGATTCTTTGCCAGGCCTTTACTGCAGCTGTCTTCAGTTGATTGCTTGTGGGTCTTTCTCCCTTAAGTTTGGTTTTCAGCAATTGAAATACATGCTCGATTGGGATGAGATCAGGTGATTGACATGGCCAGTGCAGGATATTCCACTTCTTTGCCGTTTGCTTCTGTCACATCATCAATAAACACTAGTGATCCAGTGCCATTGGAAGCAATACATGCCCATGCCATCACAATGCTTCCACCGTGTTTTACAGATGATGTGGTATGCTTCAGATCATGAGCCGTTCCATGCATTCTGGTACAGGTTGATCTTAATTTCATCTATCCAAAGGATGCTCTTCCAGAACTGGGCTGGCTGTTTTTAGATGTTTATTTGGCAAAATCTATCTGTCCCTTTCCATTCTTAAAGCTTGTGAATGGTTTGTACCTTGTGGTGGACTTTCTTTATTTGCCCGTGGGAAGTATTCTCTTCATGATAGACTTGGGTAAGGATATGCGTACCTCCTGAAGAGTGTTCCTCACTTGCCAGAAAGTTGTGAAGGGGTTTTTCTTTACCATGGAAAGGATCCTACAATCATCCACCACTGTTGTCTTGCATTGATGTCCAGGCCTTTTTGTGTTGCAGAGCTCACCAGTATGTTATTTTTTTCTCAGAATGTACCAAACTGTTGATTTTGCCACTCTTAAAGTTCTTGATATCTCTCTGGTGGATGTTTTTCGCAGCCTGATGATTGCCTGTTTCACAGAGCTCCTTAGACAGTATGTTGAGGGTTTACACCAACTTCTTCCAAATGAAAATGCCACACCTGGAATCAACACCTGACCTGTTTAATTAATGAAGAAATTGCCCACATGAAACAGTTTTTGAGTCAATTGTCCAATTACTTTTGGTCCCTTGAAAAAGAGAGGAAAACATTTCAAAGAGCTGTAATTCCTAAATCCTTCATCCAATTTGAATGTGAATGCCCTCACATTAAAGCTGAGAGATTGCAGTTTTAGCCGATATCCATTATTTAACTGTATCTTGAATATATTTTGGTAAACATACAAAATAACATAACTTGTGTCAGTGTGCAATTATTTCTGGACCTAACTGTACAAAGACACATGGTATTTGGAACACAAAACCTGGACCCCTGAGCAGTGTAAAAAAGTAATATTTTCTGATGGGTGATAGTTCATACATCCGAATGGGTTTACATGTGGTGAAAGCGAAAGGATGCCATCAGCCCGCAATGTCTGCACATGGTGGGGATCCATACTGGTATGGGCAGGATTGGGTTGGATGACTTTATGAGAAGTTCTAGAATGCAGAGTTCGATGTAGATTTCCACGTCCCTCAAAATTTTTAGGTCTTTGATATTATTAGTGTATTGTTTTGTTTCGCCTTTTCAATCCCAATGTGCCTTTTATATCAACTCATCATTGCCTTGCATTACTAACCACCATGCCTCGCCACTGTTTCTTCAGACAAGAAAGCAGTTGCCCTGTATGTTTTCTTCTTTAGGAGTGAAGGGTGAACTACAGTGCCCTGCAGAATTATTGGCAAAATAGGTTAGAAAAATGTCACGTTCACTCATTATTATTATTTTTAAGATACTTTTCAGAAGAAACCCTCTACTGTCTTGTTGACAAGGATCTCATTGTAGTTTTGGTGACTTCGGTTCAGCCAATGTCTGCTGTACTCCAACTGTGATCCTTAGACAATTGTGTGGGGGAAGAATTCACTTAGGTGCTCTTCCAATGCCGGTTCATCACAGCTTAAGTTGCTTCAAACCTCTAAATTATTACACTAATATTGGATATGGGTATTTTCAAGCATGTAGACTGTTTATTGCCATTGCATAATTTAAGGGACTGGGAACTTGGGAGACTTTTTAGGGAGGTGATAAGGAAACCAGACAAATATGAAAAGAGACTAAGGACACAGGTGAAATCACTGAAAATATGAAGGGATAAGAAACTGAAACTAGAAACTGAATAACTACAATATAAACACTATTAACATAGAATTGTAACAAACGGTAGGGCACAGGCCATGTTTTTCTCTACTATGGTGCTATATTCGTTTGTGTCCCTCAGATCCGGCGGACAGGAACACAGACGTGATGAAACAGGAAGTGACTCGACTGCAAGAGATGCTCAACAACCTGGACTTTAAGAGGAAGGTGTGTGTGAACATGGTTACGTAAATTTGATAAACCAGCTACAACTATTTATATCACTTGAACAGCGGGTGTTACTTCCCCCCTACACGTGCCATGTAAACAGAAGCCTCAATCTGAGCTGCCTTATCAGTGGCATATCTAACTAGAGCCATGATTTCTGCCATGTGATTTATAACCCGTTTTATAACCCCTAGGTAGACATACAATCGGTGTCTGACTTTAGTTAATTTGTTTATTTTGAAACAGCCATTACATTTCCGGGGGAAACCAGAATAAAACTCACAAATAACAAGAGACCCCAGCTTGACATATAATTAGTAGTACAAGTGGAGTACACTTTCCTACCCGCACGTTGACAGTGATTACTTTTTCTCGAAAAATACCAAGATTGGATGGCTTTTTAAAACTATTTTTTTTTTTTTTAACTTAAAATAATTTTGCACACTTCTGAGGTTTGCCAGTTATCCTTTATTTATTCATTGAACGGATTGACAATAAGTATATATTTAATATTCACTGTAAAAATGGGCTGGTTGAATACCTTCTGTTTTTGCCTCTGTGATAAACAATAGGTTGATAAATTATTCAATGATACCTGCATCAATCATTGCATATAGTACATATTCATAGTCCCAGTAAGGGCTTATCCAAAAAGCCCCACAGGACCCACGTTGGCAGTTTATATCTTTTTTATTTACATTTTTTTCTTCACAGGACAGTCTGTCTAAGATGGGGGACGTGATAAAGGAGATTGATGCTTTGGTAGTCTCCCAGCTCAACCCAGAGCTAATGGAGTGGAAACGCAAGCAGCAGATTAACTGTGTAGGCGGTCCGATGCTCACAGGATTGGAACAACTCCAGAACTGGTAACACACATACTATAGTGGCACACCTAGACTGATGACTACCTTGCTCGAAAGCAACAACTTCTTGAAATGTAATCTGAACTGTAGTATTAAGAACAAAGAAAGTATATAAAAAACACAGACAACAGTGATATGCACGTACAGTACAGTACACATGCACATACGAAGCACATAGACATCACACGATTGGTCTAGCTTGGTAACAGTCTGACACTGGCGCACACATTGCATTGGGTTCCATTTTGGTGCACTGTTATTTAGCTTCCTTGTCATTCACCACTGTATAGTCACTTCAACAACAATTATTTTTCTAATACAAGTGACTATACAGAAAAACACAATGAAACCACATAAGTTAACGTCCAAGTTTAAATCCTTTTAAGTTATGCACATGTCTCCTTCCAAGGTTTACTCTGACAGCCCAAAGCCTGTTCCAGATGAAACGTCAACTAGACAAACTGGGGGAGCTTATCCTGAAGGTGACCTATGAGAGTGACCCCATCCCCCTGCAGAGGCCGCAGATGGAAGAGCAGGTCAAATACCTGCTCTACCACCTCATCAGAAGGTAGGCTATTGACACAACACCATCTACCACATACAAAAAGGTGGTTACTTACAGAAAACCCCACAACTGTAGTAAAACCCTTAATCCAATCAAGATATTTTCACCTACATTGTTAAATGTTTTTAAAAAGTAAAGAAAATTTTGAGAAACTCTATAATATTGGTGCTAGTTTCCTTAGAATTGTATGTTGAATATCCCTTTTACTAGCTTGAAAATGTATGTTGCCCCATGTAGCTTACCTGCTAGAGCATGGTACAGGGTTGTGGGCTAGATTCCCATAGGGACAAATACAAAACATTTAAGAAAATATATGCAGTGTATACAATGATTCTTCAGAACATAAAAAATAAAGGAAAATTTATTGGACATTTTTGTTGACTGTGAAATGGATTGGAGACTGTTACAGTTCCTTAATGCTACTGTTGGTGAACTGGTTTTAACTATTATCTCACCTACTGTGGCATCATTGTCATCTGTTTTGTGATGTTCACAGCTCCTTTGTGGTGGAAAAGCAGCCTTGTATGCCGACCCACCCCCAGAAACCTCTCATTATCAAGACTGGAGTGCAGTTCACCACCAAAGTCAGGTATTAGTATTATGATTCAACATAAACTCAACAATACTACAGAAGTGTGTGCGTGCGTGTGCATCCTAAATGTATTTCTGTCTCAATACCCTTCTGCCTAGATTGCTAGTCAAACTCCCCGAAGTGGATTATCAACTGAAAGTGAAGACAATATTTGACAAGTGAGTGTTAGACATCCACAAAAGCACTTTAAGTCTCTATGCAGTGGGTTCGATATTTGGGTGAATAAGTAGATGCTCTTTGGAAGCCCTATTGCTTTGACAAGCAAGGTAACACTACATTGCTTTGTAATCTTGCTGTGTTTTATATTCTCTTCCATGTGGACAGGGACCTTCCCCCTGGCAGAGTGTAAGTACCAATCAATGTGGGCTTTTCTGTGGGATTTCCTGTTATTGTTATTTAGGCCAATATCAAAGCATTTTAAGTGGCATGTGGGTAGGAGTGAAGGAGAAGTAGGACCAATATGAGAAACCATGTTGTATTTGAACTTTGATGACACAGTGTAAAACAATCCCACAGTATAGAATAATTCACTGACTGGAATTGTATTTTATGTTGCTTCCCCCTTTGCATTACTTTATCATGCACGGTAAAGTCGGACAAGTAACCATGGCTTTGCCCCCATACTTTCCATTCAGAAATCGTCAGTTTTTCATCCTGACTACTAACACCAAAGTAATGGACGTGGAGGAATCATCCAATGGCTGTCTATCTGTGGAATTCAGACACTTGGTAACCTCTTAACTCACTAACCCTATGCATACTAACACACACATTTTTTAATCATCATAAACCTCAATCTGTTAATTCACAGGTTTGTTTAAACATCTTTAGTTGTTGCTTCCATTGTGGTTACAGGGGGCTTACTGAAATAACTCCATTATGACGCAATTATGTTGGACAATGTATTTGTTATGTATATTCATATATTTTTCTAATGCATATCATTTATTAATTACTATGAGTCTTCTTCAGCAGCTGAAAGAGAAGAAATATGTGAATGGAACCAAGGTGAACGAGGTGAGAGGGATTTGACAGTTTTCATGTGAATGTTGGATACAAGGAACTCTGCAATTGCTACATTTTTATTTTACACACATTTGAAACACAGACAGAAAATTACATAGAAATCAGGTGCGTTATTTATATAAAATAAAATCTTCCAATGAAAATAAAAAGACAGGACAAGCTCATAAGCATAAACATCTTCCCCACCCTTTCTTCACAACATCCCCAACATGTTTTAAAACTTGACCTTTAGAAAGATTTCATCTTTAAAACTTGACCTTATTGACACATTTCTGTAGAATTTCTTTGAATATTTGTACAGACCACAGAATAGAAAAATGCTTCTCAAACAGAGATCATTTGATTAGATTTAATGAAATACTAGGAGGTAAACAAAAAAATCATTATTAATTATAATCATTATAATAATACATTTTTGATTAGGGGTAAGTCTTTCATGTTAGTTTGCCTGAGATAATATATTGTATTTTAAGAACAAACCACAAAAGCATAATCTTCTAAAAACAAGCATTTGCTTTCTTAATACAGTAGAGGGCAACATGTACAAGCATTTATCATAATTGTTCTCTCATTTTTAAGTTTTTAATGTAAAAAACAACTACAGGATAAGCAAACAAAATGAGTTAATCAAATGGCACTCAGGAAAAGCAAGTATTCTGGGACAAATACACCTCCGAAATAAAATGCTCCCTTGTCCCAGTGAGTCTTCCATCCACATCATCAAGCAGTCATGTAGTGCTTTTCTGAGTATTTTTACAGATGGCCCCATAAAAACTCTTTCTTGTACAATAATTACATGTACTTCTAAATAAGTTATATAATAGAGATTTACTTTTCAATCATTTGTATTCGGTTATTCAACCTTCTTGTTAACTCCCCACATTACATACAGATGACCTATTTCCTTTGGATATAGTTGCTTTGGGGTTTTCCGATTCCTGTTATGAAATAATTGTTATTTATTACAAGATACAGGATATAGAAAGGGTTTAGTAAAAAACATTTTAGTAATGTTTATGTGTTGTGCTGGTCCCAGGGTCCTCTCTCCGTGACGGAGGAGCTCCACTCCCTCAGCTTCGAAGCCCAGTTCAACATACTGGGAATCAATATTGACCTGGAGGTCAGTCCTTTTAGATAAATGTACCCTCATATCATTTAGATGACACACAAACCTACACCTTCTTACAATGCTTCACACATACTTCCTGGCAAAAACTTTCAGACATTCTGACCGGAATGTATGGCATTGTGTACTATGTGTAAAATCCTGTATGTGTGTCTGTGGCTGTCTCCCTCTTTAGACGTGTTCCTTTCCTCTTGTCGTGATATCCAATGTCAGTCAGCTGCCTGGAGGATGGGCGTCTGTAATGTGGTACAACCTGCTAACGGATGAACCCAAGGTGTGATGGAAACATGCCCACACATGCGTACGCATTTGCGAGCACCATTCTTTCTTTCAGTTGTTTTGCACAACCATATTTTTAGTGGTCTTTTTTCAACCCTCTTACACTCTAGAACTTGGGCTTTTTTGCCAATCCCCCACGAGCCAGTTGGGGCCAGCTCTCTGAGGTACTGAGTTGGCAGTTTTCCACCTTTGCTGGACGGGGCCTTAACAGAGAGCAGCTGCACATGCTGGGAGAGAAGCTATTGGGTATGGGGGTTCAGTGGATTACTTTTTATGAGAGTATTGGAACATTATTGCCATACAAGCACCAGTTATTTAGACGGGTGATAAGGAAGAACACTCCTTAAAGTATTTTCCAAGTATTCCAAATTTGGAAGACGTTGGGGGAAAAGCAAAAGTGTGAATGTACTTTGTGACAATGGTTGATGGAAAAAGGGCTTTATAAATACTTTTGATTGATTTAATTTGATTGCTAAGTCTGCCTTCTGTAGGTCACCAAGCTTCACACAATGAATCTCAGGTGTCCTGGTCAAAGTTCTGCAAGGTTGGTCTTTATGCTCTTCTTGCCAAATTTTCCTGCTCAGAATTGGACACGCATGCATGCATGTGCGTGCACACACACACACACACACACAATGTATTAATGTAAATCGCATATTTTGTCTCATTTGTTTGGATTTTTACAGGAAAATATTCCTGGGAAACCTTTCAGTTTCTGGATGTGGTTGGATTCCATCCTAGAGCTCATCAAGAAGCACCTGCTTCCCATCTGGAACGACAAGTGAGAGACTTAGGCCTGTACAGAAACTTAGACCTGTACAGAAATGTAGGCCTGTACAGAATCTATCACCTACCACCAAAGCCTAGTCCCCACCCACTAGATCTGAACACTTTGGGTACCTGCAAGCAATATCTGTCCTGACAGATCTACTCAATTGCCAATGCTGGAGGATCTAGGACAGGGATAAATCAGGAATTTGCATCATTATGTTCAGGTCCATTGGAATGGGTTTGATGATTTAAATTGATCCATTCACCACTGATTACTTTAAACTAAAGTGTAACAGGTGGTGTTTATCTTGTTCAGCTGTATCATGGGATTTGTAAGTAAGGAAACCGAGAGATCCCTGCTGAAGGATAGGGAGCCTGGGACCTTCCTGCTACGCTTCAGTGAGAGTCATCTTGGCGGGATCACATTTACGTGGGTGGAGCAGTCAGAAAATGGTGAGGCCTGCTTGTTTGTCTGATTATCTTACATTGGCTATATAGAACTTGTGCCTCTGCTTTTGAGACAAAATGGATTTCATACACAGAGCCATTCTCTAAACATTGATGTAAGCAATCTGTAAACATCAAACTCTGATTGGTTGTTTGGTTTTGTTTGTCAGCAGGAGAGGCCAAGTTAATCTCGGTGGAGCCATACACAAAATCCCGTCTCAGTGCTCTCCCGTTTGCTGACATCATCCGTGACTACAAGGTTTTTGCAAATGGGGAAGCCCCGGAGAACCCACTCAAGTTCCTCTACCCTGACATTCCCAAAAATGAAGCCTTTGGCCGGCATTACAACAGTCAGCAGAGCAAAGGCAAGATGGCTGCCATGAGTAATTTGAGTGGTGATTCATGAAAATGAAAATGCTGATATTTTTTTTTTTGGTTTTTCTTGTAGTCTTTCCATACATACCATCAATGCTGATCCCCATCTCTACTTTGCAGTGAGTTTCACAGTTTGTATCAGTTACTGTCCATGCACACCTGATGTTGAAGGCTTCTAAGTGGTGTGTCTTAAATGCACCTTTTGTTGTTTTTATTAGACATCTGTGTTAGACATTTATTTCTGTAGTCTAAACCATTGCCATGGCTTTTGACCGGCCATCTTGCTTTCTCTCCACTGCTGCCAGTGCCACACCACCGCCCTGCTCTTCCCCAGAGCCTCCAATGTCCCCTGGGATGTTTGATATGCTCACCCAGCACCTTAGCCCCTTGGAGATTGAGACTGCTGTGAGTACAGTCAACCTATTGAGACACACTGCAGCTAGCCAAGACCCATACTGTAGGCCTATCTACCAGTTTAGGGGTCAATAACATTAGATTTTTTGTTTATTCAGATACTAAAGCAAAACCCAATTAAGCATTTTGTCATTAAACAATTAGGATAATTGCACTTCCTGGATGTACTGGAAGTTAAATGAACCCGAACCCTACTATCTACAGTAGTACCAGTCAACTATATCATCAGTTCAAAGGCACAGTTGCCTATCTCAGCCAGTAGATGTCTCACAATAATAACAATGCTACAGTACACCAAAATTAGTGATTAAAAGGAATTTCAACCTATAGGATGCATAGCAATGGTTGTATTGGAATACACTACAGCAAGGCACTGAAACACTCTGGATATGAATTAGACTCAAAGCCGTAGCTGAATGAACCTTTGCTCTGTACGTTGGATTTAAAAAGCCTATTCACATGATGTGCCTTTTGTATTTTATAACTAGGGCCAAGTTATTGTTAAATAAAACAGGTGCCAGGATTATTCTTTGTAGTTCTCTGTTAACATTCTCTGTTGTTTGCTCCCTGGGGTTTAAGGCCGGGTGTTTTGTGAAAGCACTTTGTGACAACTGCTGATGTAAAAAGGGCTTTATAAAATAAATTTGATTGATTGATTGATTAAAATTGGACCGAACAGTCTGAAACTCCCAACAATCTTAGTCTTTTTGATGCATTGTCAACGGGTATGCATTTGTCTGACATAATTTCTTCTTTTTTTTTTTACAGATGAGTTCACCATACTCTGAGTAGCACAAGATGACCTGCAGAATATGCAAAGAATCTAAATTTTTCTACAGTCTCTACTAAGGGTCCTCTAAAAAGATAAAATCTCTGATCCCAATACACAGCTTTGACAATAGAAATGTATCATGTAGTGATATAAGCTCCTATCATAAACTAGCATCTTTATTGTGACATGCTAACATTCAGACTGTTGCTTTCTGTTGGTCTCTGCGTGCAAGTAATGTAAGTTTGTTATCATTAGACTATATTGTCCCCAATATCAAAAACCAAGTTTTGTATAAATAATAAATGTTTATTATCAAATTGTTGTATATTAATTTATTTGCCAATTCAAAATTTTCACAGTACCTTACTTCGTTATTAAAGCAATAATTTATTATTTTACTAGTGAACTTAAGAATGTTAGAACGAGTCTCTAAGCCTGCATGGTGAAATCTGTCTCCCTAATGAATCTCTTTTCAGGATTTTAACAGTTTAATAAATAGATGTTTCAAATAGGACAAACAAGTAAAGTGCTTCTTTGATCTGTGCAACATATTACATGTCAGGTTGTTTGTTGACCATTGATCATAATGATTGCCTACAGAAAAATCTATTTATTAAACTGTTATAAACCTGAAAATAGATGTTTC
>JACXGJ010013012.1:0-16980 GCA_016801105.1 Esox niger
GGGACAAGGTGACAGGGTAAAGGGACGGGGGACAAGGTGACAGGGTAAAGGGACGGGGGACAAGGTGACAGGGTAAAGGGACGGGGGACAAGGTGACAGGACAAGGGGATGGGTAGACAGAGTGATAAGGAACAGGAAAAGGGTGAGATGAAGCAGAGGATCAGAAGGAAAGGACAGGCAACAAATTGATGGGTGGACCTTGTGACTGTGTGAAATGAAACCACAGTTCCACATTTTTCCGTCAAAGACGGACCTTTCTGACCCTATTCCATGAGCCAGTTTAATCTAGACAACTATCAAAATCCAAGACATTAACAACATTAATCCTGGATCCAAACACTGACTTCTACTCTTGATAATAACAAGGTGTTAAACTTTAAGCCCCTGCACTGACTTAGCCAACATATTCTTCTTGTCTCCCCCAGTGATACGCTTTAACATAAAACTAAAGGTCATACCTACACCAAATTCAGCTGAATGGGTCATTGCAGTTGTAAGGGTTGCGTTCAAGCTGTACTTGATGTTGGAATTGCTTAAGGCTTGGGTCCCCTGCCCTTTGACCCCCATCTGTATTAAAAACATTCAAAAAAAAAAGTTTTATTCTTTATTTATTTCACTACTATTGAAATATCAATATTTTGGGATTATTTATTGAAGAAATTAAATAGATGTGTGTTGACTGAAGCTGGATAAGATGAGCTCCAGAACGTAACTTAAACTGGTGTCAACGTGCTGTGGATAAATGTTTCGGTGACACTTTGAGCTAGCTAGTGAATTTACGTTACATGCATAAGTGCGTTGCATAAAAAGTATTTGTTACGGTCTTCGTTTTGTAGTTTCGGGGGAATCCAATAATAGTAAGTAGTTCTTAGAAAAAAATGTATGTATTTTCTTACTATAAATAAATTAATAACCCATTCTAATACCAGGAGAACCCAAGCATGCCACCATACTGTGACAAAGAAATGAGCCCCCCAACCCGACTCAACTCATTTACGCCAAATTATCTCGGCGAAAGTACGCCTTCAACCGCACCGAACAAAACGCAATTGGGAAATTTGATTTATTTTTCATTTACTTTTATTCCCCCCCACCCCATTGCAGAATGTTGGGTGGATTGGAAAGGGGGGTTGTTGGGCTGTCGGGATTAGGAATCGATTAAGAGGAAATTGGACTGGAGAGCTTGGCCGCGTAGTGCCACCAGCCCCGGATGCAGGATGATTACAGTATTTACCGAACAGCCCGGTGGCCTGCTTGTTTCCCGGGGATTAGAGGCAAAGAAATGAATCATATTTTTAAGTCCTAAGTGTGTCTGTGTCCACTGACTCGGCCCCACTCTGTCTCTTGCTTTAGAGCTGCATATGCTGGTCCTGGGGATTATCGCCGCGGCCGGTGCATCTGTTTCCCCGCATCACTGCCAAAGTAAATGGTCCTGGATGATCTGTTAGGGGTTCTTCGCGTCGAATCTCCTGGAGGGAACACGAGATTCCGGACTGTACGTTGCGGAGCCCTTTTAACCGGTTAAAACCATTTTTAATGTTGGGTGCCATGGGTGCAAACGGATTCAGCCACAATTTGAAAAACACTTAAAGGAACTTCTGGAATCCTTTTATTTTGTCAATCCTATTTTACATTTCCTCTCTCCCTTCCACTTGGTTTCTCATGTCTCAAGTCTCTTCACTTCCCTTTCTCTAATTGATACCCTGTCCACATTTTCTACTGCAGGTAGTTCCCAACAGGCTAAAATCCCAATACGGAGCCCCTTTGTTGTGTGTACTTCTTAAACAAACGGGCCAAATATGTTCACCCAGTTGTCATTTGACAGTGTGGGGGAAGTGTTGAATACAAATCAGTAAACATCCCAATGATATTGTAAAAGGTAGTGCTGAGTAGACGGTCATACAGATTTGTACTGAGGCTCTGACTTCATTCTGAACAGGAGTGCTGATCCAGGGTCGGTTGACGTCAGAGCGTGAACATAACAAGTGCTACATGAGACGCTACAAAGAGACGCTTCGACGAGACGTTTTGTAAATGCAGCCACCGATCGTTCTCCACACGCATTGGTCTTTTAAAAAATGTTTTTTCATCTGGTGCACTTTCGTAACACTGGTTCGACTGACCTCGCTGACTAAACACATGGAAATATATGTTTGCCGTACAAATCCTTGCTCTATCATGTGGGGGGCTCGTCAACTGAGCTTCGCAAACTTACTTATAATCTCCATATTGTGCATCTTTGCCCTGTTCACTTCGCTCTAAACAACTACCCTCTGAACCTCCAGTACGGATTAGTGGCCTGTTACCGGACATCACGCCTCAATCTCACTACAGATGCAATCTTCTAATTTGACTTTTCTCCTAATTTTCGGACTTTTCCGGTTGGTGAGGCATGCAATGTTTTATTGGGTTGAAGTCCATTATAACGGGTTATAATTTCCACTTTGAAATGTCAGACTTCTTTTGACTTATAAAAAAAATCAATATTCATGGTCCCGATATGCCCTGTTGCTATATAATTTTTTCCTGCTGCAGCAATCTGGCTCAAATTAATACACGGCACCTGTGGGAGTATGTTTGACAAGTACTTTACCTTGTTGCCTCTGGGTGACGAAGTGATCTCGGGGAGGTCAGTGATGCTAGTTCGAGTGTTTTCTTTCTGGTATGTCAGATGATTTAATTCTGCTAAAGTGTGAGGTGAATTTGAACTGTTGCTCTTCATAGCAAACTTTGATTGAGTTGACATGTTGTAATTATTCTAGCTGTCACGTAAATGATTAAAAAAGTTCCCTCACTTGTCTATGGAAAGACGTATTTGATTTGCTGTGTGGTAACAGCCTGTTTCAGTCCAGTAAAAAGACTGTATACATGAGTCAGTATGCATTAATTGTGGAGTCCTTCATTAAATGTTATTTTCTTAGCATATATATTTCCCTCTTGAACAATAATGTTGTGTTACTGCCTCTCCTACTGCTAGCTTTAAACTACCTATTCTTCCAATTCCCATCTCCATTTTCATTCAGCAATCGTACTTTTTTTATAGGCTCAGGCTATTATAACATAACCATTAAACACAGTGACCCCACAGATTTCATTCAATTCTTTAATGTTTAAAAGAAAATTCCCACCTACCGACCATGTAAAGATGAGCAGGCAGACAGGTGTCAGATGAAGTAACACATAACAGGAGCAATTTAGATCAGAAAAAAGTGTGTAGCATAAGATGCAAACACTGAAAATAGATGATCAACAACCATGCACAGCCTTGTCAACTATTACTGCTGCATTTATTGGATCAACCCCTGAGTTTGAAAAAAACTGTGTTCAGAAAAGAAGAATCCGGAAAACAGAAAAGTGTAATGTTGGCAGTCTTCCAGAAAGTAAGAGAGTGAGAGATTTGTTTGGTGTTTTCGTGTAACACAGTGCCAGTACCAGACATGCATTTTCAAGTCAATTTTAATATTTACAAAAGAACAAAGAAAGACAATATAGTATCAATATTCATAATAGCTGGAGCATTATTAATAATAGTAAATAATAGTAATGATAATAATATTAACTTCGAACAAATTACAACAATTTTACTTTCAAAGGACTCACAAATTTAAAGAAACATGACAGTATGTCATAGCCTAATACAAAAAGATGAAACAATACATCAACACAAAATGGTATCGCTGGCTTGTATACACATTTGAACTGAGAGAAGCTCTGTGCTTTCTGTGCATGGGTAGCAACAACATGGCCACAGCCTTCTCCTACTCTGCAGGCTTCTCTACTGCAAATGTGACATTTTGACTGTATATTCGGCAACAGGTTTAGTTAAGTAAGTACCAGTGATGCAATCACCTGCCCCCCCCCACCGCCCCCACGGCCCCCCACCGAACCAACCGCAGGTAGGAAAGCAATGCAAAGGGAGCATGTTGTCCTCCTTGCATATCCCCAAAACAACGTGTGCTCAGATCTGAGTCATTCCCCAAGATTCGTCCAGGGATGCTCAAAGGCATGAGGCCTGGTTGCCGATCCTATTGTCCTTGACCCCGCTGACCCCCTTGACCCTCCTGCACACGGGCACCCTGTGTACCGAGGAGCCCCTCCCGGGGCTACTGAGGAGGAGGTACAAATAGCCTTTGAGCTTTACTTGAAAGTACCTCCTGCTCGTAGTGAAGCAACTAGGTCTGCCCAGACAGGCTTTTGTCTGTCTGTCAGTTTGTTTGTCTATCGGTTGGTCTGTCTGTCTGTGTGTGCAGCTGGTTAGCTGTCTGTCTGTATGAGTGTCTGTTGTGAAGGTGTGTGTGTGTGTGTGTGTGTGTGTGTGAGTGCATGTGTGTGTAGGTTTGGCTCCAGGATCTCTCAGATCACAAAATCTGTAAAGCAGCTTCGTAACAAAAATTAATCAGATACAAATAACGAAATAATTTCTCCACTCTAGTCAGTTTTTTTCTCCATGAATGGTTCTTCCTCCTGTACTTTCAATATCAAATTAAAGGCAGAAGCATTTCCTTTTTTTCTAAGGTACCCATCTTTTTAATGTTTCTCATGTAATGACAAAAATAACCACTTGATTAGATTTGGTTATAGGATCAAGACCAGCAAACCACTTGGTATTAAACTTCACTTTGCCTTTCTTTTTCTGAGTGATCACTCAGCAACATCAGAACACTACAATAGTGGCAGAAATAACCTTGGTTGACCATGATCCACTTCCTGGTCTTTCTCCTTCTGCATCATACTATCTCTACATCAAATGAAAACGTAATAAACTCTTCAAATCACAACCTCAATTTTTTTTGGTTCACAAAACACTTCTTATGAATCCCGGGCATGGTCCATTGCTTATTACGTTGTTTAACCAAATATGATCATATTCTAAATGTTTTTCATTAAATTGGGAAGGTATTGCGTTCAACTCCTAAGTCTATTCTCATATCTGTTTACCTGTTGATTTGTTTGTTGTCACCTCTTCATGAATATCGCCTCAATTTCCCATTATACGTGAATCCACAAATGTATAATACTGTATTGACTGGATCTTGATGTATAAACAATATTGATGTGATTTGAGATTTCTTAAGTAAAAATCACAAAGCCTAACATCAGTGGACCTGCTTCCACATTGCTTTCAATAACACAACAAATAATACACATTTTCTCAGTCAACAAGTTTATGGACTGAAATGATTAGTTAAACCATGTAGGTGTCCAAGTCTTTAACACTGAATAGAAAGGTCGCTTCTTGACGGTCCCTTCCTTACCTCTGCCCCCGCCTACAAGACCTGGAACTTCCAGGAGTTCTGGTCTTTGTAGTCCAGGCAGTCAGCTGCGTTGAAGTTGAGTTTCCAGGAGGCAGCCTGGTCCTTGTAGTCCAAGCAGTCGACGGCCCCGAAGCCCAGCGACGCAGCCGAGTAGCCCTGCGAGGACAGAGACGCGGGGGACTGGCTGAGATGACCGCCCATGGAGGAGGCCGTGATCGGGCTTAGGGCGCCCCCGGTGGCGGACAGCTGCGGGTGCATAGGGGAGAGGTAGGAGCTGCAGTCCAGGCCGGTGAAGTAGGAGGACGAGCCCGCGTAGCTCTGGGTGTAGGCCGGGGCCTGGGTGTAGGTCATGGGGTAGGCGGAGGAGCGCTGCATACAGGGCGTGGTGGACGCAGACAGCGGGTCGGGTAGCGGGGAGATGGATGCGGGGCTCCAGATGGACACGGTGGCGTTGGCACTGCTGGAGCTGGGTGTGATGGAGGTGCCAGGGGGCGGAGGTACCGGGCTGTAGGAACCGTTGGTGTTGACGCTTGCCTCGGAGTTGGCTTCTCGGGCGGGAGAGGCCTTCTTCTTGGTCGGACGAGGTTTTGACTGGCCAGTACTCTGCTGCGCCTGCTGGCGGCATTTAGCACGGCGGTTTTTGAACCACACCTGCGGAGGAGTTACGTGAGTTCTCAGACCGTTCGACCAAAAAATGCACGGTATTGTGGAGACAATAAAATCACAGGATGAATTAATTAATCCTACCGGCCATTTAAGATGGTATGTTATTTATTACCTGTACACGAGACTCTGGTAAGTTAATCTTGAGGGCCACTTCTTCCCTCATGAAAATGTCGGGGTAGCGCGTTTTGGAGAAAAGTGCCTCCAGAATGTCCAACTGCGCGCGCGTGAACGTGGTCCGTTCCCGACGCTGCTTTCTGGGGGTGTCTGGAATATAATTAAACACAAATGAATATGTTTCTAAACTGCCTTTTTGTTTATTCGTCATATACACGTTTTAGCGAAATTTTGAAGAAGTCGCTTTTGAATGTAAAAAGAGAAAAATAGAACTCTGTTTGGCTAACACATTTTCACCTTGGCAGTCTAAATATAGTTGGCTCCTTTCAATAGAATTCCAGTACATTCATGTAAAATAATGTAACTAGTAAATAGCTACAAAGAAGCTATAGCATGTTCCTTACGAAAATAAAATTTAGTGGCGTAATGTGAAATGCATGGCTGTAGTAATATTAGTGGTTTATTTTGTTACTTGATCAGAGTAAAGTTTACAATAAAATTCAAAATCACGATGATTTAATTATAGTTGAAAAAAACATCCGTTTCACATTTATTTATTTAACAGAAAATGTGTTACTAATGTTTGTCTACTCCCATCTTTTGGCAAATGCTTCTGTAATATTTAGCTTCATCCCCTGATTGTATAGTGGCCTTGTAAAACAAAAAGTAAATACAATTGGTTGCATTAAAAAAGAAAGAAATGTGTCTTCATAAAAAAAGCATAGGAATGTAAGAATTCATACATCTGGAAATGGGAATTGACAAGAGTCTATCATATCGAATTCTGTTACGCGTATTTTTAAATTAGGCTGGTGTCCATCCATAACTCCCCATGAGATCAATCATTGAACGCAAATATTCCACCATTGATTCATATTAATAATTGCTACTGAACAAATAAGTGTCATTCGGCAGCTCAATTTAAAAGCTACCATTTTTCTCCCACTGAATCAACAAGTTACTATGGACATTCGTCATATCTTTATAAAGACAAAATGAAAAGGACTGTTAAATGTGCGCATGCACATTCACGCTTTAAAACATGTAGCTAAAAGACGACCCACGAAATGTAGCGAAAGCTAAGAGTAAAACAGCGGTTTCAGGAATCGAAGGACTATACATTATGTACAATCCGTTGTCAAAACACATTCTTACAAATAGAATGAAAGTTGCAATTACAGGTGCTCAACGGCTTTTCTGGGTGCGCACCACTCCTTTTACGCACTCTGCGCACGGATAGGTTACCAATACCGCTTGGAATGAATATTAAATTCCAACCGTTTCTCCATGAAATACAGTACTGTTGAGACGTACATTTTTCAAACATTTAAAGTTCAAAATACTACTTACTTGGATATCCAACTGCGGAGTGTAGTAGATCCATGCCCGGGCCGGACAGAGTTAACCCGTTCACGGCGTAATGAGGCTGCTTAATGTAGGACATCATGCCTGTGCCGGCTTTAAAACGCTCCCTCACTCACCCTCTCTCTCTATTACACTCAGGCCGGGGGCCGGGTCTTCCTGCAATTCTCCAGGGGGTGTCTCTCTCCCCCCTCTCTCTCTTTAGATGTCACTTGCTTTCTATATGTCTGCCGGTCTGCTTATTTATTTTCCTTTTTTCGTCTCTGCCCTTGTCACAATATTTTGTGAGCTTCTGAGGTTACAGTAGCACCTCTCGCCAATAAAAGGTGCAGGTGCAGAGCGCGAATACTCCTTGTTCTGTTGCCTTCCCACCTGTTGCTTTTTCACAACAGAGCAATTCGGGCGACGGTGTATTTTGTCTAATTAGATGCAATGTAGCCTGCACAAAAATCAAAAGTTACATACATTAACCTATGATTATTCTAAAGTAAAATCACAGTTTTAAGTGTGATAAAACTTTATATCCAAGACCGGCGCTTTCGATGTGCGCATCGGCGTCAAGAAGGGAAGGTATGGTTCCTTACTCTTCTCGAGTCAAATCTTGTTCCCTGGACTGGAGGCTGGCTGTCTGTTGAAGCAAAGCCGATGAAGTCGTGCCTCTGGTGAGAGGCGTTAAGCTGGGGTGAGAACGCAGAACTGAGCGAACCAAGGAAGAGGTTGGCTAATTACACTGAAGTTCTTGCGCGGAGTATAGACTCTGACCCCTCCCTCTCTCTCTCTCTTTCTCTCTCTCTCTCTCTCTCTCTCTCTCTCTCGACACATACACAAACATTGGGTTTAATTCTGCCTGTCTTTCTATCATACACAATAATAGCAAACGAGGCATTCGACTAACAGAAATGTTTTAATTTGAGATGTGTCGGCTAACGAACCACACGGGGACACAAATAAATAAATTCTGTTTAGACAATCTTATCGATTATTCTTTATTCCAAATCTTGTTTACATTGTAGCTAAAAGACGTGGGAAGAGTAAGTAGATCTACACCCAATTTAGATCCCTACTGTTTCCCTATAAATTCACGGGGCAAATTTCAAAACATGAATGAAAGCCTAAATTGTGAATTGGCCAGTCGATGTGTTTCATGGGCGATGTGTTTCAGGAGATTATATTCTGTATTCTTAAAGACAAATAGAACGCTTCCTATGTTGGGCAAGTCCGGTCTCTGGAGACAGCGAGGGAATGCATTTTATGAGTGGAATATCAGTGTTGCTATCATGGGAGTACTATCATGGGAGTACGCCGTGTCGAATCTCTTGTCCTGTTTGGAAGGAGCACATTTCATTAATTTTACGTCGCTTCTAAAATACAGAAATAATTGGGCGATGGAGTCTCAGTGAGAGATCGAATGGGCTGGGGGTGGTGTGGGGGTACAGGCGGGATTAAAACCACACAAAGGCCTCGTTGTTCTCTATTAAATCCCCTACTGATCCCCAACATACTCCCTCTTTTTCTTTTCATTCACCTTTCTGTAGTAATAACATTAATAATGACAATAGAAACCTCAGATGCATTGCTCTTTTTGTAGTATGATTGTATCAGTATTATGGCAATTACCAGCAACAACGGTGAAAAATAATCATTGTCTTTTTGCAACGAAATTGTGATAAAATATAGCAATAGGTTTACGGTACTATGGTTCACTAAACGGTTCCCTTTTCAACACTGTGAGTGTGCCTTTGCTTCAAATGTTTTGAGTGAATTACTGAAAAAAAGTAACGTTGTTTATTTCATTTGTAGCCTATTCGTTAACCCACTTATCATTTAGGTATAAATAGGGAGTTTAATATTTCGTCTGTTTGGTGTAAATCATTGGTATAACCAGCATCAACACGTTACCAAATGAAGCGCAAAGCCACTTGTTGTTCTGTTGGAACTGGGAACATGGCGTTTCTGTTGGTCACTGTCTAGTGTTTTTTATTCGTTGTAGAAATCTATTCAGGGCAAATGGTCTGTAAAGTTTTGCCGATGCATTTCTTGAAATGCGTTTTGTTGTCCCAACAAGACTTCAATATTCGACTTTTTTCCATAAACGTTGAGTTTTAACGGTTATGTGTAACGGTTTGAAGATTTGACGATAGTCTGCACGGCCGGGGACAAACCATGGCAATGTGTTTAGTATTTACTTATGCATGAGGAAATAATCTTTAAGTGTTTAAGTATGTTTTAGTATAACCCTGGTTGGCCTCAGGGTTTTAGTGGATCCTCCAAAGCCGGTTGTGTGCGCAGTATAGTTCTTTCGGTGAGTGGGGCCTAGGTTCGCTGAAGAAAGGGACACTCGCCAGGCACTGTTTTGGCCGCACTTACAGTTCCACCCGCTGCCTTCCTGGTGTGTGTGTGTTGTGTTTGGCCTGGAGGCTGGGTGTGTGTATATGTAAAAGAGAGAGGTGTCATTCTGAGAAGAGGACATCTATGGCACCAAACGAGTACTGCTTATAATAGTTTGTCGTTGCGCGTAACGGTGCTGCGTTGTTCTGTTCCTGTATTTCGTTCGGGTGTAGGGTCAGGGTGCCGACAAAGAACAGATAGAATAGTCCAGTTAGTTACCAGTCACAGGCCAGTCAATGTGCTTACTACTAAAACATTTTGAAAGCGCAGCAGATTTGTTTTCTAAAACTGGGGTGCTTTGCGCACTTGACTTTTCCTCTATGATAGTGAAGTCAGTGAGTGTAATTGTGTGCGTAAATATGTGAAGGTTCAGTTAAAGGGATTTTGCAATTGATATTAGTTTACCAATTATAATAAGGAGAATTTATGCTAAGAACGAAATATTTAGTTTTTTCTAAATGTTTGATCGGATACTGAAACCCTGAATGGGAAATCAAAATATTATGTGAAGAGAAATTGGTCGGTGTGTGGACTTGGGAGTGCGGTCCATGTGTATTATATTCGGCCTGTTTGTTCCCATTATCCATTCAGTGATGAAAATAACATTTGTTTAGTTTAGTCTACATCGTCGTTAACTATAATACATTTACTTGTATGTGTATTTAAACCACGTTACAAAAGATTGGGAATCCCTCCCGACTGAAATGCGTCAGGTTCGAGATAGGCGAAAAAAGATTGCCTAGCAATGGGAACGCAAGCTCCAAGTTAGCTTGGGATCCGGTTCCCAAACTGTAGCCCCCAAAAATATTTTCAAGACGACTGCTCTGCCGTCAACTTAATTTATTTTGGTGGGATGATACTGGTTGACCATCCTGCAATTGTTCCTCTGCTACAGTATCCCTTCAGCCAGACAGTTTCACAGTGTCCAAAGCCGATTCTCCGCGCTTGTTAATTGAATCGGATTTCTTATAGTTTAAAATCCACACAGACCCATGTACGGCCCAAACTGTATAAGGGGTTTATCTGAATCTGTAAAGCCAAGGCGGAGATATAAAGAGAGCGCGAGAGACTATGCTCCCGCATTGAACATTTTTAAATCTCGAATAAATATTTTTACCTGCGTCATCTTCTGGTGCGCACAGCCTGAGTAGCGACTGTGAATTGTTCTAATTGCTCGGCTTTGGAATATTTGTTTCATGTGGGAACATCACCTGCTCAACTATCAGGTATGGTTCCGCTCTTTTCGTTTTCGTATTGACGGGTGAAAGCTGAAGAACGAAATAGGCTAATATTGTCGATAGGACAAGAAGCGCCACAGTCGTTATATGTGGGAATGGCTAAAGCCTGGTAAACTACGTGATACACTTTCTGTGACTCAAAACCGAAGGCGCGCGTCTTTGTAGCCTACACGCGCACTACACGCACCTGTTCGTCTGTCGTCTAATTGTTGCCTTCTCATACTCTTAAGGTGTAATTCATATTTAAAATGACTTGAATATTTTTACTCATTAACATGATCCATGTTTTTACGCATTTCTTGATATATCTCTTCGGATAGCCTACTTCTTATTCCGACACGAGCAAATAAAAATATGCAGGTTGTATCCCAGAAAGTTTTTTTTGTAGGCCTATGTTCACGTCCAGCATTAACAAGGCAGGTTCATACTAACAAAAACTACAGTAAGATGCATTGTTTTGAGAATACTCTTTGATTTACGCATTTGGTTGGTTTTCGAATACATTCAACCTAAGGGAAATACACAAACATGGGCGAGATACTGTAACTGTATTCGCTCTTTTAATTATTTTTGATCTTCGTGAGCTCGTGTTTAAAACTGAGGAAACTACATAATCATGAAAACAAACGGCACAGAAGATGCATTTTGATCAATATAGTCTGGTCGATAATTGCTAACTGCTAACTGTCTTCTACAAGTACGATTTCAGAGTAGCCTATTGCAAATTTAGGATTACTGTAAATGCATTTGATGTTGCCGTTGTTATGTTAGGCTGTTCATATTTTGTATTATAAGAGCTGTACATAGATATATACTGAGATTGCACCAGAACCAGGCACTAGGACCTAGTTTAGATACAAATTCAGGACAACCCCCCCCCATCCAGCATAAGAGGCTTACAACATTTAATCTATACACCCACACAAAAACCCAAACACACACATTCAAAAACACACACACTTAAAACATAATTTTCTTTTAAAAAAAACGTGATGCAATTGGTCTCAGAAGCATGCACAACAACAGTTTTTTTTTCCTCATCTTCTCAAAAACTATTTTATTCTCCATTTGACCCTGACCTGTTCTGCACGCTATTGGAAGACAGCTTGCTGCCATATGTTTCATGATTGCTCTGACCAAACTCATTAGCAAATATGCACATGTAGTGGGTTCTACTGTATCACGTCACTATGTGATAACTGCCCAGAGGAGGGTCAATATAAAAATAATTCACATTCAACCGCTTGCATGAATGACCAAAAAGACCCATAGCCCCACAGTAATGGAGCTAAAGCGAAATATACACATATCACTGGGCCAGACATCCCTTTGAGGATCAAATGTCCCCATTTTCCTTTATAAAACATGAGGTCCGTGGATGTTCAGGGAACCACCTGAACAAGGGTCAGGCCTGTCAGGACGTGACTCAATGGTGAGACATATTATTGAACATCAAGGCCAAGCTGAGTCAGTGTAATTGTTTATTGGTTCCTTGTGCAATGTGCGGACGCTTAGTGTACGTGGCTGTATAAACACAATGGCTCATGGGAAACGTGTGTGCTGGCGCTGGCGGCGGTGGAAGGGTTGTGTATGGAAACCCGACATTTAGGCAGAGATCTCCTCAGGTTGTTAGAGGTCAGCCACACTGTGTGTGTCGGCGATGGGTTGAACCAAAGCCTAGGCCAGAAAAGACTAACCAAATCACGACAACCCGCTCCTAGAAAAAAAACCAAACACCAAAAAACCCAGCATTCTCAGTGTGCAGCTGTTGTGTCGCACACTGACATCACAGTATTTGTCGATACACACAGTGTGACACTCGCACACACACGCACACTCACACACACACACACACACACACACACACACACTAACACTCACACACGCACTGAGTTCAGCCGATTTATCATAATATGCTTTATCTGAAAAGTAAGTATCTTACCTCGGGATAAAGGGAGGAAAGAGGGGTTTGTAGTCAGATTGGCAGAGGAAGGGAGTGGATGAAGAGTACCAGCCTGCCGCTACACTGAGAGGACGCGTCGGACCTGACTGGACCGGACCGAAGACTATTGATAAGATACTGCAAGACAAGCACCAGAGGGACATGAGCGGTCCTGATACATGGGTCGCTCCAGCACTGACGGATGTGGGGATTCATTGATGGGTGACAAGGTGACGTTCGGCAGGAGGGGATGATGTCCGGGGGGGGGGGGGGAATGAAGAACAATGTCCCCCCGATGAAGACGTTCAGAGAATGAGACAAGGTAAAGCAAGAGGGGAGGGGCTGACGGGAGGGGCGGGGCCTTGGACAGTGGGCATTGCGGGGGGTTTTGAGGAGCGTGGTTAAATGGTATTTTCGCAGGTGTGCGTTAGCCTACGGAAGACATCGCGAGGGGTTTGATCTCTTGTGCTGTGCCATTTTTCTCACTGACCTGAGTTTGTTTTGCACGTGTCTTGGGTCAATGTGCACTTGTGTGTTATTTGCTGTTATGTTAAACTCTTCAGAGCTCTGGCAAGGCCAGTATCTTAAAGGGTCAGTGGGAAAGGGTTAATATCCGTGTCAGTGTCTTTTTTGTGGTATCAAGGTCAGGCTGTGTTAGTACTTCAATTACAGTGATGTGGGGATTATGTTGTCTAACTAAGCTAGACAGCAATTGACAGGGCTGAATCTGTGGTCAGACACTCACAGAACAACCCCGAATTGCTAGCTTATACTTACAATAAAGTGGTCCCTGCTTTACCTTACACACGTTGTTTGATGTGTATACAAAGTAATAGGACCGACAATAGCGAGAAACCTCTCATTATAAACGTATATTAATGGATCAATCTAGGATTCAAACATCAATAAAATCAACTAAAATGGATGCACCGATCCAGGAACACCTCTGTAAATCCCAGGTAGTTCAATCTGGATGAATTGATCGGGATCCGGTTGCCTGGAACAGTGGTGTGAACACTGTGTAGTTCCTGATCAGATGAATGAAGTTAGCTTGGGAAGTTCAAGAGGCCCACATTTGTTGCTGCTAAAATGTAGACATGTGAGACTTCCGGATGGTTTTATTTCACCATCGCTATGTAACATGTAAAGGCTTTGGGCATTTTAACGAAACAGTCTGTGAATGTATGACATGTTGTAGGCATCCTTAGGAAAGCGGGACGATTAAACAAATTCTTTCAAAGTGTTCACTTTGGTGCCATTTGGATCCATGGTAAGACGGTGTTGTTGGGCCATTTCGAGCGGTGCTGTTGTCGTATGCCGGGGCGTTAAATCTCACTGTGTGTCTGAGTTCATGCGGGAGGCATCAGACAACATCTGCTGTTCTAAGTTTATGGAATTTCACTATTGTGTGCATTGTAATGTTCACGGTCTTAATCAATATCACTCTTTTGCCACACACACACACACACACACACACACACACACACACACACACACACTCACACACACACACACACACACACACAGAGTATGTTCCTTATTCCCTGCAGACAGCAGCTGGGCCCGGCAGCGTGGTGAAGGACCTGCGTTAATGGACCAGACTGTCCGGTCGGGGATCCACACCTTTAACATGTGTCAGTGTCACTCCCGTGGCGGGTCTCCCGGGGCAGTCCTGCAAACATGGCTCCCGTAACAGAGATTAGTTTCACCTCATCTTTTAGGGGATCACATCAGAACGGTCCATGTATGAAATTATGAACAAAGAAGATATGGGGTTTTACTGTGGGGAGCTGTCACATCCAACTCCCCACATAGTGGCTGTGATCTGGTGGGCCTGTTCAGGCTGTGATCGGGTGGACCTGTTCAGGCTGTGATCGGGTGGGCCTGTTCAGGCCGTGATCCGGTGGGCCTGTTCAGGCCGTGATCCGGTGGGCCTGTTTAGGCCGTGATCGGGTGGGCCTGTTCAGGCTGTGATCTGTTAGTCCTGTTCAGGCTGTGATCGGGTGGACCTGTTCAGGCTGTGATCGGGTGGACCTGTTCAGGCTGTGATCGGGTGGACCTGTTCAGGCTGTGATCGGGTGGGCCTGTTCAGGCTGTGATCGGGTGGGCCTGTTCAGGCCGTGATCGGGTGGACCTGTTCAGGCCGTGATCTGGTGGACCTGTTCAGGCTGTGATCTGGTGGAACTGTTCAGGCTGTGATCTGGTGGACCTGTTTAGGGCTATAATTGTGAAATGTCTCTGAAGAGAAGGTTGAATAATGTCATAATGTCAAATGTCTTCAAATGTCTTCATTTTCTTTGCCTCAGGAATCACTGTGCTTACAAGCTAGATGCACTTGAATTCTCTATAAAGACAACAATATGTTATGAATATACATTATCATATATAACTTAACTCATACAAATGCTTATGGGAGACTTTCCCAAGGACCTCATGTAGTAGCGCCAGGGGCCCCTGTACCACGGTTCCATTGCTTTTGTGTGAGTGTAGCCCGTATAGTGATATTATACATTCTGATTTGAAAGTGGCATATGAACGTTGTTAGTAGGACTTATTGTACCCATTATCTGATTCTTTTAGGTCAATAACCATTTTTCTCTTTTCTGTCGGGAGTTTTTGCCTTTCCCTAACTGGACTGACATGTTATTTAAGAAATTAGGCACGAGGGGATGTGGTAGTTGTCCAATCTACCACAATGCCTCAGATGTTCTTATGCACGATGCATTGTGGAGCCCCTTGGCACAGTGTCACGGTATCAGGCAATATACCACTTACTCTAGAGAGGACCTATTGTTGTTAGATCTTATAAACCAGAAGCAAAATAAATAGAACCGTAATAAATTATATCATAATCGTGAAATATATGGTCACATATTTCATGGCTATCAGCCAATCAACATTCAGGATTTGAATCACCTGTTAATAATTCATTTTATTTATTTAATAAGAAACCACTTAAGGGCTGAAATATATTGTTTTAGGTCATCTGTGGTTGTAAGAAATAGGTTTATAAAATCTATGCAACAATTTCAGCTCTCTTGGAGTAGGGGAAAATACATATTCTATAAAATCTATGGATGATATATAATTTGTAGGATAGAGGATATAGAGATTACTACAGCAGGAAAGTATGTTTATCTATCCCGCAGGCCCAGGAAAACTCCTGCAACAGGATTATCAGAATTAGATACCACACCTGTATAAGAGAAATTACAATAGTGGCGAAGTGTCATGTGGAAGAACTCCGGTGACCAATCACAGAGTACAGACTCAATAGAACTGAACATATACGATATCAGATAGAAAACCAAAAGAAGCGTTGACACAGGCAGGTTTCAAAGGTGCAGGTAAGAACACAGATTTAAACACAGAGATGCCTGAATGAGCAGGTGGCCAGGGTGCTGCTTTGGGTGGGGGCAGACATTGGCCAGTGGCTGCTTTGGGTGGGGGCAGACATTGGCCAGTGGGTGCTTTGAGTGGGGGCAGATATTGGCCAGGGTGCTGCTTTGGGTGGGGGCAGACATTTGCCAGGGTGCTGCTTTGGGTGGGGGCAGACATTTGCCAGGGTGGTGCTTTGGGTGGGGGCAGATATTGGCCAGGGTGGTGTTGTGAGTTTGGGCAGATATTGGCCAGGGTGGTGTTGTGAGTGGGGGCAGATATTGGCCAGGGTGGTGTTGTGAGTGGGGGCAGATATTGGCCAGGGTGGTGCTTTCAGTGGGGGAAGATCCCACTACTTCCCATGAGTCATTGTTTATATAAGTTTATATGCATAAACGCACATATAAGCTTCATTGTTTCTACTGCGTCCGTACCAGCAGTGTGTGTGTGTGTGTGTGTGTGTGTGTGTGTGTGTGTGTGTGTGTGTGTGTGTGTGTGTGTGTGTGTGTGAGTTTGCCATGTGTCCTGACAGAACGTGTGTGTGCTGGTGGGTCTGGGCGACGTGGGGGCGGGGCGGTTGAGTGTACAGTAACTTCTGGACCCCCTCGTCCCATATGGCAGCAGACAGCAGTGGTAA
>JACXGJ010013013.1:0-16977 GCA_016801105.1 Esox niger
TTTAGAGGTGTTTGTGTATGAAGCATTTAGCCATTGAGGGATATGTGCAAATGAAAACTCAAAAAAGTTTTTATGCTCTTAGATCCATTTTTATTTCAACTGCTTGCTGCTGTAAATAAAACATCTGATTTAATCTGAGTGTTGTCATCTGCTTGCTTTCTGCATTTCTTTTTTCCATTGTGGTTTTTGATCATGCCCTAAGTGAACATGCACTATAGTTTTTGTTTTTAACTGTGGAACAGTGTTCCATTGTTTATCGACTGGGCTGCCTGTTAACTAGTAAGATACTATGTTATTATTAAAAGTACTTTAGACCATTGGAACATTACTGACCTTGCAGGGAAGAACATTGATATATATGTCAATGGTGCTTGGTTTGCCCAAATTCCTAGGACAAATTATTTGAGCAAACTATTGACCGTGGTTATCCATTGACAATATCAAAAAGCAAGTATAGACATCAATTCTAGTAGGTTGCTGCAACTAATGGCATTGAGGCAAGTTCATGAACCCATTTAGACATTGCTGTCGGAAATCTACGCTGTCTGATGAAGGTTGTGTATGACCGGTGCATTTAAAGGAAAGAAAATCTCCATGTACTGAATAAAGCTTATTAGGATCATTTGTGCGATAGGCAAATTGAATGTTCCGTTCTGCTAGCAGCTGGTTATACACAGTGCAGGGCTCTGAAAAAAGACAAGATGGAAAGTATTGATCAGAACATGTACTAAACCAGTGGTCTACTGAAAGTAAAGTGAAAAAGGAGGTTGCGGGTTGGGGAACTTATCATAATCACCAAATAATATCTGCAAGGTAGAATGCTTGATTGGGTTGCAACGATGTCATTTTGGATTGCTATAAGCAATGATTATCAAGAAAATGCACTAATGTGGGGAGCATTTTTTGCTTGATTAAACAACAGTTTGCAGTAAATGTGCAGTATTGGTGGAAATTACTAGCCCTTATTTTGTCCAGGTGTAATCTTGCCTTCAGTTTTATGCATAAACCGCTATGATTTGTCAAACACATCAAAACTGGGTGGTGAGGCAGCATCAGGGCCCGCGGTGGGTCCTCTGATAAATATTACCTTGCATGTTATGTTGTTCTATGTCAGTGTTTCCTGGTCCTGGGGACCCAACGGGTATCACGTTTTTGCCCTAGCGCTCACGCATTTGTTTCAAATGTTGCCTTACTGCTTACACACTTGATTGATGTAATCAATCTGTTGCCAAACAAAAACCATGCACCCTGTTGGGTCCCCAGGATCTAATTTGAGTAAAACTGTTCTATGTGGTTGTCATTATCTGGCGTTGGTTTATTTACGCCTGGATCAGGGGGAGGCAAGGACAGCTTGCACCTGGGATTGGCCTCACCACTCTACGTCAGTGGTATGTGTTGATTGATTTGATTTGCTAGGAATTATGCAATTACAGAATTATTGATGGATTTAAATTCCAGATGTAAACAAGTTGAACTTGATTTCAGTCCTGGAATTGGCCCAAGCCTTCACCCAATCATTTTCTATCATTAATAGTGAGTACAGTAGCTGGAAAGAGGCTGAATGTTTAAGATTGCTACCTACCCAGGCAGGTAATCTTTCCATCCCAGATCCCGTTACGACATGTCTTGTGGGATGGACCACTACGGATGTAGTATTGCTGGCACTCATATTCAACGGATTCACCATGCCTGTACTGGCTTTTTTGGTGCACTGTGTCTCCGTTTTTGAGACTTGGAGGTGGTCCACAAACGTCTGTCTGCTCTAGAAAGACATGAGTGACAACATGAGTAAGAAAATGCAACCACAGAATAAAAAAATATTTTTGAAAATGTCTGCCCATTCCAAATTGTTACATTTAGCATGTTGTGTGTTGGTGTTAAATATGTGTAAGAGTATGTGATTTGGATTTCTGCATTCAAACTGTAGCTTGTCTCCATATTTCATGGTACCGTTGTTTTGATGATCATGTGTTGGCTAGTTGGCTAAACCTTCATGAGACCTTCTCAAAGTTAAATATTATGTAGTGTGTTATATGATGAAACTAGCACACTGCCAACATTTTTCAATTCCATGAATACATGGTTACCTTCACACATGGGCAAGTGGTTGCTCCATCCTTCCAGCTTGCAAGTTCTTGTGTCAGTTTTGGACACCATTTGATAACTACAGACAATGTAATAAGTTAATATTAGGAAGTCTACAGCATCATTAGCATGTGCTCAAAATTCATCCCCATAAAGCTGGTTGCAGGCTTTTAAAACACAATGATATGCAGTCTTTATTTACGAAATCCCAGTTTTGCAACATACCCATCATTGCAAGTGTATTTGATAGTGGCTCCAAATACAAAGTAATCTCCATCTTGGATGGTGTAGTAGCCATTGGCAATTTCATCAGGGAGCTCACATGGTTTTGCTAAATGTCAAGCAAACAGCAGAGAAACAAGATCATGGTATGTTAGAGATTAAAATGTTTTAACACTGTAACATGGGAATCTGCAATTACTTTACCATAACATTACATGTATTAGATTTTATTAAAAGGTTTATACTCACGTAAACATTTTACTTCACGCAATGACACCCATTTCTTCTTCTCACACACATAGGCTGTTCTACCTGATGTTATGTAGCCTAATTTGCAGGAGAAGTAAATAATGTCCCCCTCATTGTACTCAGTTTTCCTGCTTTCATCTGTGACCTCAGCATTAGGCACATTCGGAAGAGGTCCTGAGCACACTGACAGAGGAGCAAAAATATTAGACAGTTATAACTTGATAGTTATGTGTTTGAATACTATGACATCTCTGTATCATTACAATTTTACATTATAACTTTTTTATTATTTCTTTATTTTTAAAGCTACATATTGTTTTTCACATATATAGTATCTTATTTATGCATTTTACATATATGATACTACTTTTAGAAGTCAATATTACTTTACAGAAATACATAAAAAATGATAAACATCAGGGCTTTAGTTGCATTTTACATTTTATTCATTTAGCAGATGCTATTATCCAGAGCAACTTACAAGAAGTGCATACATTTTAAAAGAGCAAGGTGATTTTTAAAACATTTGTGCTAATTTGGAAAGTTTTCCAAATTAATTACAAATATAAAACGGAAAAGAATTGATAGCATAAGTAATCACCCCTTTGCTATGACATACATGAATTACCCGTGGTGCAACCAATTATTGTGTATAGGTCATGTAATTGGTTGAATGGTGTCCATATGTGGGCAATCAAATTGTTTCTGATGGTTTCAGTTTAAATACTCCTCTCCCTGTGAGGTCATTCAGTTGGGTAGTCTAAATCTTTACAGAAATGACATCATGATGAAATAAAGTTATTTAAAAACATCAATCAGGGTTCGGTAATCTGAACATTTCCAAGGTATTGAATAACAGCAAAATCCATCATTAAGATATGGAGGGAACATTGTACATGAGTCTGTCTAGAACAGGCCGTTTAAACAGAGTATTGCTGGTCCCCATCTACCTTAAGGAAGCTTGAGCAATTTTGAAAAATGTTCAGATGTTCTAAGCTGGAAACATATCCAAATATTCTAATGGCTGAATTTGCTGCCAAAGGCACAGGTATGCTCAGTTAGGCTCACAAGGCATGTAATGAACAGAATACCATCCCTACTGAAAGCATGGTGGTGGATCTGATATTTTTACTGTTTATTTATTAAGAATCCCATAAGAAATACATGTGTTTTGCCTGCTCACTCATGTTTTCTTTACAAATGGTACATATTATCAAATTTTCAAGGGTATGCACATTTTAGCACAACTGTACCTCTAATAAATATTGTCTAGTTGGGGTGCATACTTCCGCAATTGTTTATGCTCAATTATTGGAAAAATCACTTTGACATTGTGGACTTTTTGTGTTGATTAGCAGCGTAAAATCCATTAAATCTATTTTGATTTAATTAAATCCCCAAATAAAATTTGAAACAGATCAAGAGGTGAATCCCTTTCAGAGCCACTATTGTATTTGCTCTTCAGTAACTCTCAGATGACCCTGTGGAAATCCTATTTTTATTGTTGGCATTTTCAAAAATTGCTAGTTAGCAAGCTTGGCCTAAACTGAAAGTAGGCCAGTGCTCTGTGATGGGAAAACTTAGATTATACTAGGTTTTCTATGCATACACAAAACACTTGTTTTCTATGCATACACAAAACCCTATCGTTTAGCTTAGTTGTGCTGCTTGGGGCATGTAGTGGTCACCTGAGATATTGACTTTCTGACTCACACTCCTACTTTTTCTGACATACAGATACAAAACTGTATTCCCACTTATGTCAAATTCATAGTCAAGATGGATTACTATTTCAATTGATTACTTGATTTACTATGGCTTTCTATAATCGAACAAAGCTTTTTGTGGGGTTTGTGTCTTATGTAAGTAATTGTCACCACTGAATGTGTAATCAGCAAAAAAATACATGGGAGAAATAACCAATGATTCAGTGTTTTCTAAGCAAAAACTAAATTGCTGAGTTTGCTATATTTCTCCCATTCCAAACGTGTTTAAATTAGAGTTGTTTTCTTTGTCAGTTCATCAACATGCAGTGAAATCAGGGCATCAAACATATTCCCTATTTCGCAAACTTCATGATAGAGCTGTCAAAATACTGGTCCTCAAATTAGTAGCTGTTTCTTTCTTATTCCTAAAATCTGCTATTTTTTATTTAATATATGGCAGGCATAACTAGTTCCACTATCCATTTGCATTTCTGAAATGCAGAAAATATCTTTGGTCAGAAATTTGGATGAAAATTTATTGTGTCAACTAAAGATGTGAATTAGTTGTAAGCAAACTTTTTGAATTATAGTTACTACCTAGTCAATGTTGATTACAAATACAAATGTTACACTATAAGTATGTAAACCAAACAGTTAAAGTCAGAGAAAAAATATTTCTTACCACTCAGAGATGCAGGAGCAGCCACATTCACCCATATCACCAGAAATAACGTAGTAAGGTATAATTTCATGTTGATCGGACAATTCATCCAGTGAAAATGGAACGGGAAGAGCATACACGTAGAGTATCTATTCCTAGTTAATGTTTGACTACATCAAACCCACGCTAAAAGAGAACTGCAGGAAGAGCCTACATCAGACCAGGAACTGACCTAAAATATTAGAATATAATCAGTCTCAACTTACTATTCACTCCAGGTGTAATTTGTGGCTGTAGTGGCAGTTTTCCTCTTGTTATGTTGGTCTTACAGTCAATCAATATTTAGATTGCAGACATTAAGGGGACCAAGTAGGCTGTGGGTCTAGGGGTCGTCCCCGTAAAAAAATATTTGGTGAATAATCTGCCGCTATAGTGTTGTTCAATGGCAGATGATACTTCACAGTGATGTTTAGTTTTTTTTGGTAATCAATACAAAGGGGAGGCCCCTATCCTTGTTCACACAGAAGGTGCTAGATGAAGCTGGAGATGAAAGCATGTTGTAAGGCCTTGTTGTGACATAGTTTATTATAGGACAGGGGGTTGTAGGGGATGTGACCCATGGAAGCGTAGCACCAGGTTAATAGCACAGTCGCAGGGACAATGAGGGAGACAGGTGGCTCGTGCCTTTGAGCAAACGTCCTGCTATTACTCAGGTACGTCTAGCTGAAGGGCGCTCTCTGGACATTCCACTGATGTAGATCCTAAAGGAATGGGGACACAGTCCACCTGTCAACGTTGAGACCATCCCAGGATCCTTCTCTCTGTCCAAGATATTACCGGGTTGTGATATTGTAGCCAGGTAGTCTATAAACAACAGGGTGAGCAAGTGATTTAATCCTTAGGAAGGTGATATGATCATGGTGAGATGTTTATGGTGACCACCAGGGGATGTGTGATGTGGGTGACGTGCCCTGTGCCAAGGGGTCAGTTGTCCAGGTCCAAAACAGGAAAAGTTGTGGTGAAAGGACCCAGGGAAAGATGCATAGAGATGACAAGGTTTGAGACAACAACATTTTGAGACCACTGCACCTTTTTCTTTCCTTTCCAAAAAAGGAGGAACGATTTGAGTGAGGTACTGAAGCATTCAATCTGCAGTGGTCTCTTTAATTGTAACCCTTCTGTTCCTCAGTCAAAACCTTCCTTTTGCATTTTTTTAGAAAGAAAAAGGTTTCTTAATTTTTTCCAGAGCTGTATGTCGAAATAATTCCACGCGCTTTTGGAGTTTACTAAGGCTTACATCGGAGAACAGAAGAGGTAATAGGATGGTATGACGTGACTCAAAAAAGTCTGGGTGGACAGAGAGCAGGTGGGAAGGTCAATGCCTATCTTGGATGCAGATGATGGTTTGGAGTCTGTAACTCTCTCCTCGTGACTAGGTGTCTAGGGTTGTCGTTAGACAGTGGATCAGCACCTGAAACCCACCTCCATGTGTTTGGTGTCTGTGGCAGTAGGCCAAACCCATTTGAACTACCTCTCTCAGGTCACATTGCAGGAGGAATCCAGAAGATTTGTCCCGAGTGATGGCAGGCAAAGGCGGCCTTAACTGACCAGTTGACTGCTGAGGATGAGTGTCTGGGCCCTCATTTATCAATGTTGCATACGAACAGAAATGTTGGTAAACCATGCATGTGATAATTTCTAAACAAAGTGTGGGATTATCCATTTTAACTTACACTTGAGAATGTGCGTAAATATAAGCAAACCCCTGACCATGTGTACGCACAGCACCTTGTGGTAGGAAAGTGAAACTTACTGAACTACCATCCACTTCAGGATGCTATCGAATTCATAAACATGAAACCATTTAGGTTTTATTGAATAATTAAATTAATTCAAAAGAAAATAGAATATAAGGTTGGGGGCAATTACGTTAATTAAACCAGTTAAATGATATAAAAGGAACCACTGAGGCATTGTGACTTATCCAGTATGGCAAAGCTGCATTACACAGGATGTGTTTTCAATGAGCTTGCAGGTTTTTTGCTAAGAGCAAAAAATGGCTTATTAGTAGATTATGTTTTCCATTTACTTTGTTGTCCAGAAATAATACTTAGATGTATTCAACGTCTGAATATGTTTTTGAAAATACAGATCGACTTGCCATCAGTTGGTGTGTCTGGTAGGGATAGAACGAATGAACACAAAGGTCAGAAGCTCCACTCAGTTTTCTGAGATCTATATCAATTTCTTACAAACTGATATGTCCATGCATGTCAATTAAACTGCACAAAGAATGATGCCTTTGCAATATGCACTATCCACTGGCAAGTACAGTTGGGAGAACAAGTATTTGATACACTGCTGATTTTGCTGGTTTTCCTACTTACAAAGCATGTAGAGGTCTGTAATTTTTATCATAGGTGCACTTCATGTGTTAGAGACGGAATGTAAAACAAAATCTAGAAAATCATATTGTATGATTTTTAAATAATGAATTAGCATTTTGTTGCATGACATAAGTATTTGATACATCAGAAAAGCAGAACTTAATATTTGGTACAGAAACCTTTGTTTGCAATTGCAGAGATCATGCGTGTCCTGTAGTTCTTGACCAGGTTTGCACACACTGCAGCAGGGATTTTGGCCCACTCCTCCATACAGACCTTCTCCAGATCCTTCAGGTTTCGGGACTGTAGCTGGGTAATACGGACTTTCAGCTCCCTCCAAAGGTTTTCTATTGAGTTCAGGTCTGGAGACTGGCTAGGCCACTCCAGGACCTTGAGATGCTTCTTTTTGAGCCACTTCTTAGTTGCCCTGGCTGTGTGTTTCGGGTGTTGTTCAGAAGCTGCAGGCCAGAGTGCGTGGATATATCCATCTCAAAAAGTTTCAGAAGCTGAAGAGAAGTGCCATCATAATACAGGTTTGTGTGCGTGTGTGCGTGTGCGTGCGTAAATCTTTGTTGATATAAACGTTCTTCCTATGCTTCCAGTAACTTGAGTACATGCCAAAATTGGACAACTAATGTAGTACAGATTTTTTCCTGTTTTCACACAGTCATTTTACCGTGGAATTATAGAACGGCGAAGGTTCAGGCATCAACAGACATCTGCTGTTATGATACAGAGACAATTCAGAGCCCATCTCCTCTGCCAAAGAGAGCGAACAAAGTACCTAGAAATGAAGAAGTCTGCTGTTCGTATACAGGTAAGCGATCATTCATTTGCTATGGCTAATAATATGAATTGTTTCATTGGTCAAGTGTTAGTTTAATTGCTGATTTGGATTGTAGGTGTCACGTCCCCGCCTCCGCCAGCGCGCAGCAGAGGGCGCCCGCGCTCCAGAAACTCTGTACACACCTAACACACCTGTCACCAATCACCTACTCACACACCTGTCCCCAGTCACCTAATCACCACCCATACAAGTACAACTCCCTGCCACTTCTCCCCTGCCGGATCAATGGTTTACGTTAGCATACCACATCTCGCAATCACATCGAACAGACCTTCCGTGTACCGACTTATCGCCCGTCCCCGACCACTCTGCCTGAGCTCTGCCTGTACGTCTGTTCTCTGCCGGAATTGCGATCCCTTGCCTGTCCCCGATTACTCTGCCCGTCCCTTGACTGTGCTTCTGCCGCCCGCTCGTGTACCGACCATCCGCCTGTCCCTGACTACTCTGCCTGCCACTCGTCTGTTCCTTCGCCGCCAGTCAGTGAGACACCTCACCTCCCGTCCCCGTACACTCTACCTGCCCGTTCCCCTCTTGCGCCCTGTCCGCACTTGGATCCTTACCTGCTGCCCTGACAGTAGGATTACTCCGTGGTCATCTTGCTAGAAAGAGAGCTAAGGAAAGGCAGGTGGCTGTTGCCACAGTCTGCAGATGTATACAGACCAGGCGTCTACACAACAGGTAATAACAGAATTGATGCTTTTTATTTTGTTGATCATTAGCAATGGTTGTCACCTATGTATATTTAGTAAATTGCTTTGATGACTAGGGTCCTGTCAGCATGTTTGGATCAAATTTTATATAATTTTCTTTCTCAGGTTCCTCATGATCCAGCGTTGTGTACGGGTCATTCAGTGCAGATGGAGAGAAACCTTGAAAGCCAGGAAAGAGCCTCACTGCTTCCTGTTTACAAAAGCTGCCATTATCACAATCCAGTCATCATGGAGAGGCCATGCAACCAGAAACCACCTGCGTAAGGTATGACATCACATAAGGCATGACATCGCATAATATACTTAGTTGGAATGAATCTCGTGATCACATTTTAGCAAAAATGTAAAAAAAATATCCTTAACTTTGCTCTTCATAATTGATGATTTGCGTGGCATGGCATGGCAGCAGCAGGATTCATTCTGAAGGGTACCGAAACATCTGCTCCAATCTAACCAAAACTCCTATAAAAAGGTGAACAATTTCAGGAACAAATGTGTTTTGCCCAGACTAAGTCATAACGTCTTAGCAGTGTTACATCCACTCAATAGAGCATCAGAGGCCTTTGCTTTCAAGGCCTCATTCACTCATCTGTATCCAGCCAGTTCCATACATTTTCTGATGATGAATCATTAAAACTAAAACAGAACCTACTTTTCCCTTTGCCTGTCCAGGAGCAGAGGGCTGCAGTGTTGGTACAGTCATCCTTCAGGGGATGGATCCAGAAGAAGGCCTTCCAAAGACAGCGAGTGGCTTCCCTGGTGCTACAGAGGAGGTTCCGGGCCCTGCAGCAGGCCAGGGCAGGCAAAAAGAAATACACACTTTTGCGACGTGCTGCCATCACTCTCCAGGCTCACTTCCGAGGCTGGATTGCTAGGAGACTGGTAATGGACATTAATGCTACAGTGGATACAAAAAGTCTACCCCTGTTTAAAATGCCAGGTGTTTGATGTAAAAATATGCAGCGGAGACAAAGAGAAATCATGTCAGAACTTTTTCCCCACTTAATGTGACTTTTAACATGCACAATTCAATTGAAAAACATACTGAGTTCTTTGAGGGGGGAAAAATAAAAACACAATAACAGGTTTGCAGAAGTATGCACGCCCTTAAAGTAATACTTTTTTGAAGCACCTTATGAATTTATTACAGCGCTCAGTCTTTTTGGGGAGGAGTCTATTATCATGGCACATCTTGACGTGACAATATTTGCATACTCTTTGCTAAAGCGTTCCAAATCTGTCCGATTGTGAGGACATCTCCTGTGCACAGCAATCTTCAGATCACCCCACAGATGTACAATTGGATTCATGTCTGGGCTCTGGCTGGGCCATTCCAAAACATTTATCATCTTCTAGTGAAGTCATGCTTTTGTGGATTTGGATGTGTACTTTGGGCCGTTGTCGTGCTGAAAGGTGAACTTCATTTTCAGCTTTCTAACAGACGCCTGAAGGTTTTGTGCCAAAATTGCCTGGTATTTGGAGATGTTCATAATTCCCTCCACCCTGACATATGGTCCGGTTCCAGCTGAAGAAAAACGGCCCCGAAGCATGATGCTGTCACCACCATGCTTCACTTTGGGTGTGGTGTTCTTTGGGTGATGTGCAGTGTTGTTTTTGCGCCAAACCCACCTTTGGGAATCATGGCCAAAAGTTCAACCTCGGATTCATCAGAACATAACACATTTTCCCACATGCTGTTGGAAAACTTGATGTTCGTTTGTGCAAACTTCATTTGTGCTTGTATGTTTCTGTCTGTAAGAATAGGCTTTCGTCTTGCCACCCTGCCCCATAGCCAATTTATATAAAGAGTACTGGAGATTGTCACATGTAGCACACAGCCAGTATTTGCCAGAAATTCCTGCAGCTCCTTTTAATGTTGCTGTAGGCCTCTTGGAAGCCACCCTGACCAATTTTCTTCTTGTCGTTTCATAGATTTCGGAGGGACGTCCATTTTTTTGGTAATGTCTCTGTTGTGCCATATTATTTTGATGACGGGTTTCACTGTGTTCCATGGTATAGCTAATGCTTTGGAAATTCTTTTGTACCCTTCTCCTGACTGATATCTTTCACAATGAGGTCCCTCTGATGATTTAGAAGCTTTCTCCATACCATGACTTTTGCTCTGAGATGCAACTAAGAAAATGTCAGAAATCATACTAGCTAAACTTTTTTCGTGATTAATCAGAGTCTCTTTAAATGATGTCAAGTGTGTAATGACTTCTATTTAACAAGAGTTTCAATGTGATTGGTTAATTCTGAATGCAGCCACATCCCTAGGCATAATAACCTGGTTACACACTTATGCAACCTGGTTATTGTCAGATTTTTATTTAAAATGTTTCCTACTTGAAGATTTCTGTTTGTTTTTCTATTGAATTGTTCACATTATAGGTCACATTAAAAGTGGTAAAAGTTTTAACCTGATTTATCTTTGTCTTGTTCTTTTACATCACAACAACCTGGCATTTTAACCTAGTGTCAACAGACACTAGGTCAACGTGAAAGCTTAGGTATTTTTTGGTCTTTAAATCCATTAAAACAAAACTCGGTTTTGACTGGTGTCCTACAGTTGCATGAAGAGGCCTCTGCACAAAGAAGGTTGCGTTTCTGCACAGCTGTATACCATCACCTGTGTGCCATGAGGATCCAGAGAGCTCTGAGGGCACCCCTCCTTCTTCAGTCTGCCAAGAGACAGATCACCTCTGTGATTTTTGTGCAGGTACAATGTTTTTTCTCTTTCAACGATTTAAACCGGAAATGTCTTCATTTAGACCCAAGATTATGAAGACATCAGATACAGTACTTTCATTGACCTCAACACGGTCGGTTAACCAGGTCACTTGGTCTTTGTGTTCTCTACAGAGGTGGGTACGAGCCCAACTCCAAAGGAAATGTTACCAGGAGTACAAAAGGAGGGTGATTGTTGCCCAGAGAGCTGCCAGGAGGTGGTTAGCATGCCGCCATGATGCTGCTCGCACCATTCAGCGTGCCGCTCAAACCTTCCTCCTCCATAGGCGGGAACAGCGGATGCAACAGGGTGTAATCAAGATGCAGGTGTGCCCTGAACCTGAGAGTCAGCGTTCAATATAATGAAGTCATAGTTATATGTATTGTATCTTTGCTTTTTCGTTTGTAATTCGAACATGCAAAATATATATATGATGACCCTTTCTGTTTAGGCATTGTGGCGAGGCCACCAGTCCAGAAAGCTCCATGACAACTCTAAAGTGGTGGCCATGAGACTTCGTCTGCGGAAGGTGTCTGAGAAGGTCCGAGAGGAGGACAGGCTGTGCAACAAAACATCTTGGGCCATAGAGTACCTCCTCAAATATAAAGACTTCTCCTATATCCTGGAAGCTCTGAAGAATCTGGGTAAGCGCCCTGGTTTGCACTATTGACATGAACGTTTGGAGATCGTCTGGCTAATATCAGATGGTTGTGTATGTGCAGAGACGGCCACTAGGCTTTCCCCAGAGTGCTGTGAACGTCTGGTAACCAGTGGAGCCACGCTGGTCATCTTCACGCTGATCCGCAGCTGTAACCGGAGCGTCCCTTGCATGGAGGTTATCACATACGCTGTTCAGGTCCTCCTCAACCTCTCTAAAGTGGGTCCTCCTATTTTGTCAACTTTCTATATATTCATGAATCTGAGTGTACTTGTTTTTTATCCGTAACCATTGCTTTGTCTGTCCCTTCGGATACCAGTATGACCAGACAACAGAGGCTGTGTATGCGGTGGAGAACTCGGTGGACACGCTCCTAGACCTTCTACAGATTTACAGGGAGAAAGCAGGAGACAAGGTGGCCTACAAAGGAGGCTGCATCTTCACTAAGACCTGCCTCCTCTTGGTCATCCTGCTGCAGGACAAACGCAGGGTTCTGGTATGCCACCTCTACTACAAATAGATGGATAGAGATCCTAAGATTGTTTGAATTTACTAAAATAGTACTAGTCATAATCCCCCCCGAAACATTCATGGCACAACTGGACAGCTTTTTTTGGTTTTTGCACCCTTCATTTCTTCCGTGAGGGATTTTTAGATCCACTTCAAATAATGTATGTGTTTCGTTTAGGCTTAAGGGCTTTTCATTGCTCCACTTAAATGTCTGTGCAGGCATGAGCGGGCCTCATCCACAGACAAATTGGGGCGTGCCAGATGATTTTTTTTTTTGGGAGGGTTGCAAGATAATAAAGAAAAATAGTTCAGGTATATCAAAATAGCTATCTGGTATATAAGGGGGAATACAACTAGAATGGGCTAAATATGTAAAATGTGAATATAGTCACAGAATTAATGGTTAGTTAAGTCTGTTGCGCGGGATAATAGTAGCCCATCTACGGATCTCCGCTTATTGTTCTTGTTAGCTAGGAAATAAACATAGCCTTTAGCATGGATCAGTGGCTTATCCGTAGCTCTAGAAACAATAAAACATTTCTTGACAACAGTCTCTGAACACCCATCCTAGCCAATGTCTACGTTTTTTGTTTTGCCGAAAGGTGGCAGAGCTATGTGCTATTAAAATACCTAATTAAATCACGTCCCAGGAACACCAGGCTGTTCATGACCCTGGGTCCCAACTTGCCAACCACCTGCGGTCCCAAATGGTTGGTAAATCTTGTGTATATACATTCAACAAACGTAATGTACTTCACTCATCACTACAAGGCACAGATACAAATAAAGGCCTGTTGTCGTTGATACAATCAATGCATTCACCAAAAAGTTGTAGCAGTGGTCTCCAACCTAAAGGGGGCAATGTTGTAATGTTTCCTTGACTGGGAGAATTTGTGTTGGACAATGAACTGGATCTCAATAACAGAAATAACCGAGGTCTTTTGGATCACTTTATGAAGTACTTCCCAAATGAGACATCTGCACAACAATATGACTGGATACAACAACTGTTCACGGCCACTGGGGATCACTTGTCATCCAACCTGGAGGACCCGGTGATGGAGAGTGCCTTTAAGGTCCGATGGAAATGCTTGCAACAACCCTAACCCTGACCATGCAAATTTCTATAGGACAAGTGGACTTTTATTAATAGTGGCTTAATAATAAGAAAAGAGAACTTTGTATAGCAACTTCAAGCAAATGTTGATTAAATCTCACCATGTCCTCACAAGATTTGCATGGTTGTCAGAATGTCAATACAGAATAAGCCTAAACAATACACCAACCTTAGTTGAAGCGATTCAGATTTTCCATATTATGGAATAAATTAATGGTCAAATGCAGAAAGAACCTGTATTATGTTTTGATTTCATAGGTATTAAGACGTTAACTATTTCAATCTATAAGGCATATATTGACATACTTTTACACTATTTCTTCTGAAGTCAATTTAATACATTTTAAAGAAAATAATTCACTGCAAATTGTTATTACATTTTCAACATTCCGAACAGAATTGAGAATTTGGAGGTGTGCATGAAAGCACACATCCAAATTGTGTTTTTCTGCTTTTACACCTCCAAATATTTTCAAAACTAAAGTTTAATACGTTCATTTACTAAATATTATTATAATCATATTTGAGATAATACTTGGATAGGCTTTAGGCCAAATCAACTGTTGACAAACTTCCTCTAGCCACCACCAATGACTTTGCTGCACCTTTTTACTGGAAAGAGTTGAAAATGCAAACTTTCTTTCTACTCTCTTCTTCCTCTTACCATGCATTATGGATGTGATGTAGATCACTGCTCTTTACTGGCTACACTATTGCAGCATCTTTTCTAAATCCTTCCTGGGTGCTTATTAACAGGTTTTGGGTCATTGTCCTGTTGAAAGAATCGGTCTAATTGAGGCACAGTGTTTTGCAATTGCATTGAACATTGGACACAAATAAGATTTCAACAAATGTTCAAGGTCCCCAGGACCAAAAAAGCAACTCCAAGCCATAATCAAATCTAACCATTATTTGATTTTGGGGGGTTATTTCTGTAATTTAATGCATTATTTAGATGTCAGTACCAAATTGCATTAAGCATTGATGTTTATTGCCAATTTCTGTAATGTTTGCTGTCCTTTCTGTAGTACTGTGTGATTTCAATATGTGCAAGACATGATTTAAATTAGAATTATCTGTGTTTTGTTGTGTCAACTCTATGTCCAAATACTATTTTTGTCGACACAACAAAACACATCAAACACCACTCTGGAATGTTGTAGAAGAAATCCTTGAATGGCTAAATGGTCCACATCAGTGTTAGTGTTTTGTCAACCAATAGTTTTCAGTGGTAGTTCACAAGAACTAAAAATAAATGAAAAATACTGTTCATTGTGGTTGACGAACAAGACTAGATGAAACTGTCTTTATGACAATAGTCTTTAATAACTATGATATTTGGAAAGGAGGATTTTGGAAAGCGTTTCTGTTTACTTTAGTTTTCTGTCGTCAAACGATATCAGAAACCACATCATCCCAGTATAAACGCACCAGCTAAGACCATGGTGTTGTGCCTGGGGAAGTGGGTATACCATCATTTGTTAACTATCAAAATGTTTTTTAATCTAATGTTCTCTGCTCATTCTAATGTTTCCAACTGACTTTTGCATCGAATTTAATTGAACTACTCAAACAAATCTATAAATCGAAATAGGTAATATCAACATTGTAAGCGAAACATGATGATATGTTCCATTACCCTTATTTAATATGTTTTGTATGTATATTGATATGTTTACTATAGGTTGAGACTAAAATTTTGTTAGGTCTAAAATGTGACTGAAACACAAGCACATTTTGTTGACTAAAATGGCACCTTGTTTTCATTGTTTTCACAATAACTAGACAAACTCATATTAATGTGACAAACTGAAGCATATTTTATTGAAAATGAATAAGATGCCCCTTAATTAAAAATATGGTGCTAAAATTAGCAGTAGTCCAAATCCGAACTACACCAATTTTACTCTTCATATGTTCATCCGGCACAGCCAGAAGAGGACTGGTCACCCCTCTGAGCCTGAATCCTCTCTAGGTTTCTTCCTAAAATTTGGCCTTAGGGAGTTTTTCCTTGCCACTGAAGTTCATCACTTCTGTTGTTTGCTCTTTGGGGTTTAAGGCCGGGTGTTTTGTAAAAGCACTTTGTGACAACTGCTGATGTACAAACGACTTTATAAAATAAATTTGTTTGAACTGATTAGTCAGATCAATCAAATCAGTCAGAGGCAGAGAGAACTGTGGTTAAGCAGAAGATGAACGCATCCATTAACGGAAGCTTTATTGTACAGGCAACACCACATAAATCCAAGCCAATGCCTAAGTATGTCCATTGTGCAGCACGTGTCTCTTTCTCACAGTTTTAGTAATGTCCATGAGGTTTAGCCTTTGTTTAGCCTTATTGACCCAAGTTCTTGGAGTTGTAGCTTCTTGAGTCTACCTCTCCAACAGGATCTGCCGGTATGCAGAGCCTGTTTCTACAGTTTGGGCTGATCTTAAAAAAAAATATTGGAAGTTACTACTTTGTCCTTTTGCATAACTGACAATTTACAACTGTTTTCGTTAGTACTAGTTTTATCTGAGGAAAAGTTCTTAACATTAGGCCATATTTTGCAATACATGTGGATTCACTGCTGTTGCAGTTTTTATTTTTGTGATTGGGTGACATCAGATTGTTGTTCATAATAATGAGGAATAAGTGAACACCAAAGGCAAACAGAGGCAAAACAATTGGGTTATATTTTGGTCACCGTCACTGGCCCTTTTTAATGCACAGCTCAACCATGCTTTGAAGATGATTAATAGCTCACTTCAGACACTATTCGTTCCATGAAGCCAAACTAAAACCAACTCTGAAAAGCAGACAATATTTTGGACAAAAAGTCTGCTTTTCACATTTTCACTAGTAATTTTTATTCTTCTTCAACCTCTGTCATCAGGCTCCCTCATGTTAACATTTTCCAAGTCTTCAATGTAAAGAGCAGAGGTTTTGATTTGTTGAAGTCTTTCTACTAGTATTGCCACAGTTTCCTGCTTTATAATGTGCCACATATAAGTCTGATATTGCTTATTGTTGTTGCCAACTAGATAACTGCTTAGAACTATTATCTACAATGCAGTTGTAGTTTATATTTTTAATGTAATTCATATAACCTTATAT
>JACXGJ010013014.1:0-16975 GCA_016801105.1 Esox niger
TTTTTTTTTTTTTTTTTTTTTAGAAACGTGGAATAACAGCTGCTTATATTTCTACCTATGTTTGTCCAGTTAGCATTTTGCCATTTTTTGTTTACTGAAATCCAAATTTGTTTAAATCCGTTTAAAATACTACCAACCATTCCCCCACAATCTCCTTGCTCTGAAACAATCTAGTTGTGTATAAACTATACTGCCCACTTCTCTAATGTCCTTCACAAAAACCCATTGGATGAGAACCAGAGGGGAGAAGAGAAGGCATGAGGGGTATATATTTGGGAAAAGGCCAGAGCAACAGACAATGTCTGAACAACAGAAGAATAACAAAAATTGTTGTGAGGAAGTGTATTAAAAATATGAATTTCAGCTTGACCTTACAAAGGAATAGCATAGGTATACAGGTATGTGGTTTTAGAAGGATGGACTGAACAAGACTAGTTTGTAGTATGCATCCCTTCATGCATTGCACCTTGACCCACATGTATATCTGAAGAGTTCATATCATTGGCTAAGCTACTCTAGGCCACCTCTTGGCCAGTGATTTTGTCCTTGTTTGGGGGGCTCTTGGCACTGTAAAAACTTGTTAAATGCGGGTGCTGTTTACTTCTCATATATCTACCTGATTATGTAGCAACTGCAGTCATAGAATAATTGGTTCAAATGTAATTTTATTTAACAATATGAGGAAAATGTTGACTGGGTTCTAGAAATCTCCAAATACAGATCCATCAAGATATGCTGAGGATAGATTGTTGGCTCACATTAGTGATAGCAAGAGTACTATACTAGCACACCATTACACCTCACAATAACATTCCCTAATACCTCGTCCTAACACCTACCTCACCAACAAAACAGTACGCTAACAGGTTACCGTTGTCCATAAGATGGTGGCCGTGGAAACGTTGTCCAATGATGGACTCAAATAACAGTTCTGAAACTGTCTGTCTGTTTTTAAACAGACATATTAGAATTTGTGGTCATTCTGATATACTGGATGTACTTAGTATGTTACACTGCGTGTCCAACCCAGTGTTGATCAAGAACCATGTTGCTGACCATATACCATGACTCCGGGTGCTGCCATGTACTGGTATGTTTAAGTCAGTACAACCTCTCTGTTCAGTTCAATCACCGAAGGCTAAATGGTAAAAATGATTGGTTCTCTGTGGCTCAGTATGTGGAGCCTAGTGACTTCACTGATGGGATACTGGGTTTGATTCCTGGGTCGACCTTTGCATATAATGTCCGCCTGCTTTGGTGCCCTATTTTTAGGAGAGTGAGACTGTTAGGAGGATTGTCTAGGCATAAATTGAATTCTTGTTTTCTACTGTATGTTAAGCCTGGTTATGACTTAAGATCACAACAATCCAGCAAAGCTATTTGTGTCATAGATTTTTAAAGACTTTTCCCTGAATTTGAGGTCATCTCCCTTTGCCAGGCGTTAGAATATGGACAGTCTATTTGATTGCCGAAGATTAGGATGGAGCATACGGCAATGTTCAACACTCCAGATGGCATTTTACGTAATCATACGGCATCATCTTGGAAAAAGGTTATGTAAATCCCTGTGGTGAAATGATTCTGCTTCACACATTCTCTGCAGAGATCAGGCTTTTTGTCCAAACCTCAAACTATATCATTACAATATTTTGGAAGTAAGCTAATGTGTTTGAAAAAAAAGAAATAGGAACCATAATGGGATCTGTTTAAAACTCATTACTGAGCCCAGGTGAGCAGGGAGCAGAGCCTAACTGAGTTGGGCTTAACTAGCAAAGTTTCTGGAACTGCACTGGCGGAGACAGTATGAATGGTAAAGGTCTCCCGGTACAGTGTGGTTTAACTATTGTAAGACTGTCACATCACATCTTCATCCAAATAACTATTAACCCCTTTCTGCTCATCGGTCTCTCTCCCTGTCTGTCTCTTCCTCCCCGTGTCTGTGCTGTTTTGCCTGTCTTTCTGCCTCTCCCTGTCTGTCTGTCTTGCCTCTTGTCCTCTGCGTGCTAGGTGCTGCCAGCCAACCCAGAGGAGTCGTGGCAGGTGTACAGCTCCGCCCAGGACACCGAGGGCCGCTGTGTCTGCACAGTGGTGGCTCCTCAACAGACCATGTGCTCACGGGACGCCAGGACCAAGCAGCTCCGGCAGCTGCTTGAAAAAGTAACGTCCGTGTAGCGTGTGGGCAGAGGCCCTGGGTCAACTCTACGGCTCCTTGTCAATAACGCATGCTTGCCCTGCAGTACATTGCCGATATGTACTTCCTGATGAATTTCATTTGATTTGACCCAGGCCGACCGGCAGTCCGCTTTAGGGTGGACTGCCGGTCGCTGAAAAATAAATAACATGATTAAATCAACAAAAGTGCCACACGTATTCACTGAACATACAGCTCCAGAAAAAATGAATGCTCTGACCCCATCATGGGTTTGGGGTCAGACACGAGTGTTTCCGCTTTAGATTTAAGTATGCACAGCACTGTCTGGCTGAGTACTACAGTCTACTTGGTGTCTGTTTTTTTTCAGTCAGTTCTCTGTAATGTGGTCTTTATGTAACTGAGCGTCAACCTTTTTGATGTTGATTTTTGAGTGTTGATGGCCATAATCAATATATTTGCATTAATTCAATATGTATTTATTAAAAAAAATATATCAAATTATACATCTGAGAAAACCCAAAAAGAGTGAATCTAAATTCAGCTCAAACCTGGTGTTTAGGGGCTGTATTTGTGTGAATGGACACCTTTAAGGGACATGCTAACAAATGTTCTCTGTTTTAGGTCCAAAACATGACCCAGTCAATCCAGGTGTTGGATCAGAGAACCCAAAGAGACCTGCAGTACGTGGAGAGAATGGAGGTCCAGCTACGAGGTCTGGAGACCAAGTTCAAACAGGTGGAGGAGAGCCACAAGCAGAACATTGCCAGGCAATACAGGGTATGTCAACATTGTCAGTTCTGCTTCTGTATTTATCACACTTCTCAGAAAAGGATCCAGTTCTTCCTGTCCATTTAATCCTATTAATTCAAACCTGAAAGTAATACCTGAACCTAAAGTAGCACTACTACTCTGAGAAAGTTACTGACAACCTCTGGTTTGAATGAAACCCTTCCACTAAAAGGCTTGTCCCTTGATGTCTGTGTGTGTGTGCTCCTCACCTATCCTCACCAACTGAATGCTTTCTGTCTGCCATGAGCCACGCTGGGACTGATGACCCTTGCACGTTTCTGTGTGTATCTTAGATAGGCTAGTGAGTTAGATTATACAACACTCAACGGTATCTCGTTTTCTTGCTTGCAGGGCTAACTTTAGGAAATTATTTCAAAGCTGCCGAGACTGAAGAGGCAGTTCTGTCCCAGTGTTCTATCCCTGAACTTGACCACTGACTATTTGCACCTTGCAGTTTATTTGAAAACGAGCACCTTTTTCACCCACCAACCTTCACTGCTCTTTGCATTTCTGCATGTTACCGTAGATGCATTTCCCTGAATAGATTTAGTTCTGTTTTATAAAATAAATACAAAATCGTGAACATTATTTTTGGATTCCATATATCGTTTAGTTTTGTCAATGCATACTTGGTTACGACAGATTAAAATAACAGGAACATTGTTGTATGTGACATGAAAGCATGTAACCCTAAGATGTTGCATTTTAAAAGGTGAAAATAAAATATTTTCCCAATTGTTTTTGGTGTACCGAGGACTTGTTTCATGCTGCTTATGTTTACGATGAAGTCACGTCTGCTCATGATGCTGTTGACTGTCTTAGGCCCGCTGTGCATTCACCATAGGGAGATAGCCAGAGTAGGGCAAGACAGGTGTGGAACACCCATTTGCTCACATGACACTGAACCAAGCCTATTTTAACCTTTCAGGCAATAAAAGCGAAAATGGAGGAACTTAGGCCATTGATACCAGTGTTGGAGGAGTACAAAGCCGATGCAAAATTGGTATTGCAGTTTAAAGAGGAGCTCCAGAATCTGACGTCTGTGCTAAATGAACTCCAGGAGGAGATCGGAGCCTATGACTACGAGGAGCTACAAAACAGATTGTCAAATCTCGAAGAGAGGCTCCGAGCATGCATGCAAAAATTAGGTAGGCTCAGAGAACACCAAAACACCCCTTCTGTTTCCTTGTTCAAGGGACCAGTCAGATTTTGTGAAGTCATACTTATCACACCAACAGATCTATGTATTTGCCGCACATTCATGTTCCACCTTGATGGGATTATTGTAGCTTGAACGTAGTCCGTTAATCTCTGCTATTAGGCAAACGCATGTATTCACTACACATTTATACTCCTCTCTATTTCTGCAAATGGCATCAATGTTTAATATTGCTGATACAAATTTGCAAACACTGTTCTCATGTGAAGTTAGACAGTATTAAACATTTTCGGATTTGTGGTTGTTAGCCATGATTTGGTTTACGTTTTGCTAATGCAATCCTATTAAGTTGAAACTGTTTATGTTTGCCAGAAATGAGATGTGAACTTATGTTCACTTCTTGGCCAAAAGCTTAACACTGTTGCAGTGGTGGCCATCTACAATTTACTGACAGATTATTTCTCTCATTAATCTCCTTTTTGCAGTGGTTTACGGGATTGTATACAAGGGCAAGGTAGATGACATGAGGGCTTACAACACGGCTTCCCCATGCATATAGTTACAAAGGTTATCTGTGGCCATGTTTTTTTTATAGATGATTTGAAAAGCTGACATTAAGTGAAAGGCTGAACAAATCAGTGAATAGTTGAATGTACATGATACATTTTCTTGTATGTTTGGAAAACAATTTGTAGATACATAGAATATATCCAATGGCATGTAATACTCTTACACTCGGCATCCAAGTTTCCTTTGGGCCTCTGTGTGATTATAACAACATGTCATGGCATAATTTTGAGCTTTTACTTAGATGCAGAGTGTTGCTTGACAGATACCTTACATTCACCCAGCAGAGACAAGAAGCCGACAAGTACTTAGATATCAACAAATGGCTCACTTCAATGTCAGGGGATTTTCCAATATTGTTTCAGACACTCCACTCTGACGCCAATATTTACGATAAGCCAACCTGTATTGAAAATTTCCATACTCCCAATTTTTTCCAGGTTACACTTCATTTTCCATCTGTGGCTCTTCTGTTGATGGCAAAACTATCAACAACCTTTCAACAAACTATCTGTTGGTAACCAACTTCTTGTTAGATTTAGGTTTAGAATTAGGTTAGGATTAGGGTTAGTAGATAACCTGTAGAGAATCTGCCGAAATGTTTGGGGCTCAACATATAGTGCTGCCCTATTTACACTGGAAGTTAGGGAAAGGCATATCTGTAAATATACTCAAACTTTAAAATCGCTCCTGTTCTCAATACAGCATTCTAAAGAGGAGAGTAAGTGAGTGGTTTATTCATGAATGTTATGTGACTGAAAGGGCTGTGTTGCATCGAGAGGCTACAAGCCAGGGGGTAAGCCAACCTAGAGAAAGACTTTCTGAAGTAGAGAGGTAAATGTCTAAAGCAGAAAGTCTATATTCTGGCACACACATTCTTGTTTTAGTCATTTTGCAGATTCTCTTATCCAGAGCAATATACAGGAGCAATTTGGGGCAAGTGCCTCACAATAACAGATTTTCCACCTTGTCGGCTCAGGGATTCAATCTGACAACCTTTCAGTTTCTGGTCTAATGCTCCCTCCACTTAGCTTTCCTCCAGTCACATACACCAGCTAATGCCATACACTGTTAGTACTGTCAAAACCTGAAGAAATCCTTGACTGGATTTGACATCATAAACAAATAATCTTGTAAGTACCCTTTTCATTTAAATAATTAGGTCTCATACATAGTAGGAATATCGCTCATCTACGCATGCAACCAAACACAGAACACACGCACATTTTTCTGTCTATGCTTTCCAAACATGGGTAATCCAGAGATAAATGTAGTATCTTGCATTGTGTCTTTGGCTCTTGCAGCATGTGGGAAGTTGACAGGTATCAGCGATCCAATCACCATTAAGACATCTGGATCAAGGTTTGGATCCTGGATGACTGACCCACTGGCACCAGAGGACGACAACAGGGTACGTCTGGTTCTGCAATGACAATCCTGTTTTACAGACAAAAAACAAAATTATCAATGTTGCAGTTATGAGGACACTTTATAGTTACACAAATATCAGATGGAATTGTGTTCACCAGTGATTCACTGACAATAATGGATTCTCACTGCAGTAAGTGTTTTCTTGCCTCACTGTCTGAAATTAGCACACTGGTTGAGAAAGACATATTAGCATCACAACAGATTTGAATTCTTAATATAGGAAATGGGTACATTCTATATCCTGGTGATGATTGCAGAACAATAGGTCATTTTAGAGATGATTGGCCTGATTGTGTCTGATGTCTGATGAAACATGAATGATGGGATTGGAAAAAAGCTCTGTTACGTGTTTGGAATGTTTTACACCAAGCTTTAATTGTTGTTCACATTTTCTGGGTTTGTTGTTGAACCCCAACACGTGTTTGTCTTTCTTACACAGGAAATGGGTACTGTAGATGAATTGTGCGGAGTCATCACATGCCTCTTACTACAATGAAAATGTTATAAAAAACACACCACAACACTTCAAACTAACTCATAACATCAGAACTCTATTGGTCCCATAACGCCATCCATATAAGCAGATAAACAGTAAAAATAATGCCACATTTAAAATGAGTGAACTTCCCATTTTAGGAATGCTAACTGGCATAGGGAGGTGGATACACTGTTTCTATGTACATTACTTGATTGGATCTGCTTTACATGATAGATAAGCACTTTAAAGAGAATGGCTTTTAGGCACAGATTTTCTAACGGATCCGAGTGATGACTAGTCGTCTGCACTTGCCCTCAATGACAGAAGAGGGTCGACGCTCTGACTTACCGATGATCATTTTTCTGTGAAACCTTCTCCATTCCTTCATTTCATCTCAGAGTTCCAACAGCAAGACCAAAAGCCCTCGGGGCGATCACCATGGTGTTTTCTTTACAGGAGGAACTGTTTAACACACCTGTTTTTCCATCTAGGTGTGGTACATGGATGGCTACCACAACAACCGATTCGTCCGGGAGTACAAGTCCCTCTATGACTTCATGAATTCAGACAACTTCACGTCTCACCGCCTTCCTCACCCGTGGTCGGGCACAGGTCAGGTGGTCTACAATGGCTCCATCTACTTCAACAAGTTCCAGAGCCACACCGTCATCAAGTTTGACTTCAAGACGTCGGTCATCAGCAAGTCCCGCCAGCTGGATTACGCCGGCTACAACAACATGTACCACTACTCCTGGGGCGGCCACTCTGACATTGACCTCATGGTGGACGAGGGCGGTCTGTGGGCCGTCTACGCCACCAATCAAAACGCAGGGAACATTGTCATCAGCAAACTGAACCCAAACACCCTGCAGATCATCAAGAGCTGGACCACTAACCATCCCAAAAGGAGCGCGGGAGAGGCCTTCATGATCTGTGGCACTCTGTATGTCACCAATGGCTACTCCGGTGGAACCAAGGTCTACTACGCCTTCAGCACCAACTCGTCCACCTACGAGTACATTGACATACCGTTCCAGAATAAGTACTCTCACATCTCCATGCTGGACTATAATCCCAAAGACCGGGCGCTGTACGCATGGAATAACGGTCACCAGGTGCTGTACAACGTCACTTTGTTCCACGTCATTCGTTCGGAGCAGGAGCGTTAGTTAGCCACTCAGTAAACCTCTCATTCCAGACCTGGGTTCAAATGCTATTGGAAACTTTCAAATACTTTCATCAGTTGCTGCTTATTCTGCCTTGAGGGCCGGATGGATGGGATTGTCAGTTTAGCAATATGTTGGTTCCATTGTAACAGGAGAGGTCAATTAAGCCAGATAAATCCAAGAACATTTGAACCCAGGTGTGGTTGACGGATGTATGTGAGATATGTAACTGGGAGTAAAGAAGTATCCTGTAAGTTGTTCTGTAACAAGAAATTATATGATGATATGTAATGTAAAGCAAGTATATAGACCGAGAGTAAGAACAGGTACGGAATAGGTCATGCCTTTCTTTTTTTAGATGATATCAAAATCTTATAATGATTGTTTTTATGGAAATAAAGGATTGACTTTTTTATTTGATCACAAACGAATCGTACAACTTACTGTATTGTAATGTAAAATTGAATTACCTTAGAAGCAGAAGATTTCATGTTAGGTCTTGTTTATCAACCTGTTTTAAACCAAACTGGGACATAAACACAATCATAACAATTCCCAATGTGGGTGGTCCTCTAGTGTTGGGTCAAGTCCCCCCTTTACATTGTAAAGTACTCAAATAATCTGTAAAGAACAAAAATCTATCTATATATATATATATATATATATATATATATAATATATTAATTAATTATTATGTGATCGGATGGCAAAGATGGTCTAATGTAGCAGAAATAGGACACATCTTTATCTTCAACTCTCCAGAACCAGCTGGAGTCATAAGGAGTCAGTAATGGCAAATTCACAAACATCACAAAATTAGGAGGGAAGGACATTTTGAAGTACTAAAATAATTTTAAAAAATGTAGCAGTAATTTTTCCATGAAAAGTATTATTTTCCTGCTCATGTAAAAGCAGAGACCTAATGATCATGCTAAGCCATGCTTCTCTGTGTAGAATAGAAATCAAGTTGTTCTCCTTTGTCTGTAGCAACATATCAAATTGGAAATGCTGTACTGGCCCCTTGAAACATATCAAATTGGAAATGCTGTACTGGCCCCTTGAAACATGTCTTCTGTTTTTACTGCGCAATACAACATCTCAGGAAGCGATGTAACGCAACCTCTCAATTGTATTGGATCACCTTTACAGACTTTGTTGGATCTGATGGTGATTGATGAATAAAGCCTAATGGTTCAGTATAAAGAATCCAGCCAAACCCCGAGTCCGTTAAAAACTACTGTAAATTTGGGAACACAGAAAAAATAAATTTAATGATTTAAACTGTTGGAAAGCACCCTTTTTAATTTCTCTTTGTGATGGTACTGTGGATTTTCTCTTTTTCTATCTTAATTTGCATGGGCATTTTTACCTACCAAAACGGTTCCGTTCTATGGATGTATTTTGCAATGTTTTGATGCTGTAGTGCTACACTGTTAGGAGGCAGGCATTTTATTTTCTTATTGTCATTGGGTTTGATATGTGTTATCAATGTTGGTAATTATATTTACTGTGATAGCCTGCCTTTGTATTGATTGTATTGAAATAATTTGTCTAGCTCACATATTTTTGTCTGGCAAAAAATATATATATATATATATATCCATCACGAGAGAACGTGCCAAACAGTATATGAATGAGCCAGTGATGTGTCCACAGATTCTAGTTTCAGTTTGACTTCAGAAGTCTACTGTCTGTTTCTTAGAGAGATCAATTGTGACATCTTAATATGTTGGGCTTGCATATGTGTTGTATCTGCAATAACATTCATATCAATAAACAACATCTTTGTTCTGCCACTGTCAGTCCTAGAAATGAAATATCTGAATAAGATGAATTGCCTAGAATAGCCTGTTTCTGCACTTTCATTGCGGCTATAAAACACAGTTTTCAGCAATGTGGGAGTGATAAATGGAGCGTGGATGGGTCGATCTCAGTGACATCAATCTCTGAGAATGGTATCAACATGTAACATTACCTATATTAGGATACTTCACCTGCTACAAATAATACAAATATCAGTGTGATAGCAGAATAACATATGTGGTTGCCTGATTAAGGGGGTAACGTAAAACACAAAACCAAAGTACCCTACACCCCATGACAGAAGACCCTTTTGGACCCACATTTCCCTCTCCATGGCAACAGAGGTAGACTGTAATAACCTTGTCCCAGTCCTGTAGGTCGCTGACTGAGCTTCAGCCACAACCCCTGACACCCTTTGTTAGCTCTTCAAGTGTCCCGACGGTGAGAAAATGATTGTTTTCTCTCTGAGAATAATGATGATTGGCAAAGTCATTGAATTAAACCTCAAGCCTCTGTAGCTCCGGGATGCTGGATGCCACACAGTAAAGCTGTTGTAAGAGAATGGTTCTTTTAATCTAAACTTTTGGTCTGTTAATTATCACTGCTGATCTTCTGAGTCCAGCTTCCTAAGTTTAATGCTGTAATACTTTGAAATTCATCGTTGTGTTTAGATATACACAAATATATATATATTTTTTATTAAATCAAAACAAAGACATGAACAGGTACTGTTGTGTAAGGAGATATTATTAACATAAAATGTTGTTTTAATAAGACAGCAAAAGTGGATTCCTTGCTGAAGCTCATACTATAATTTATTCTATTGCTACTTCATGCTGAGTGAACACAAACAGACTATTTGAAATTTGATTTACCATATCCTTAAAATGCCAGTATGTAACCCATCTTCTGCTAGTAGTTGTATTTTAATAGCACACATCAGAGTGCGCTACATAATCCACTTAAGCACGCTCTTGAATTTTCCATCTCCCCACGGAGAGAATCAATCAGACTTTCAGAGGGCACATGTTCAGCCACAGGATAACAATGCTCCTCCATCGCTTTTGGCCTGATTGCCTTTCCAGATACCTCTCACTCCTCAAGTTCTTGTAACTGGGCTTTTGTGACTAGTTTGTTGAAATTAACCTATATTTGCAATAAAAACAAATCATACATTTGTGTTTCCTTTGAAATGTTCTCATGAGTTGTGTAGCCGGCAGCCTATTCCAGAAGCCGTTCCCCGGCGTATTGCAATAACCTGACACATTGTTAGGATCCCATTATTAATGTACCTTTTTCATATTTATTAACGGTCTTTTGGATATTCAGTTCTGAGTAATTCAATCAAAACAGGCCTAGAAACACTGATGTCCCTTCAGGAACAAAAAGGTTTCAGCTGGGTATTCTTTAATCCAGTCACTGCGATGTTTAGATCGTAGCCAGTCATCCATTATTTTACAGGCTGATTACCTATTTAAAGTATTTGTCACAAGGCTCAGTCTAACATCTTTTGAATTTCAAAATGTCTTTGCAGAATAGCTTCTGCTCTAGGTTTATCAGATTGTCAGATTACCCCCAGTCTAAATACATACACATTAGGACGTTCACTCTATAATCAGTAGACACGTGGATCTTTACGCAAAAAGACGGCATCAAATGTAAAGACGGTATCGGTTGCTGTTGTATATCCCCTTAAAGTTAGGTGTCACAGTTAAATATGCAATAGAGCCTATTCTACTATGCATTGCCTTTGAAAGAGAGACCAATGAAGGTCAGTAGCACTAATCACAAGTCCCAAAAACAGAGTAAATCTCTTCACTGCGGAAATACCTTAAATGTGCTCTTAGCTTTTCCAATCCTTCCAACATCAATTCTCTATTGAGTTTACATCCTCTTCATCCTCTTATAGCCTGGAATGGCATTGATTCATCCTTGATATTCTATCATTTCTAAGTATCTTAAATCTTGAACCATTTACATAATTTACAAATGGATATGTAAGCCTATGTGTGCGTAATCTGCAATATTCCATTTAAAGTTATGCACATTAGTTATTATAAAATAAATGTAGCTCTTACTTCTCACCCATATTTAATGTGTACTTTCTGCAATACTTGTCATCTGATACCACATTGCTGTTTTCAGTGAGGTAGAAGGTTAAGGAACACCTCTGAGCAGGATCCTGGAGCTTCACAGACTACTGATAATGGCTTACAGGAAAAAACAGATCACTGGCTAGGTCTATTTTTACCTCTTCCACAATCCTCCCTGTGATTCAAAGGTTGAGTGGGTCAAGGAGCCTTCTAGACACGTGAAGAAATTATACCTACTGCAAGAGAAAAGCCAATGACAAAGAAGCTTTATGGAAAATTCCCTGTAATTCATTGTTAATGTAAAGGCTTCCCTGAAAGGTCAGAAGAAAACGTGTGATTAAAAAGGCCTTGAAATGAGTGTCACTAATGCTAAAATTTCATTTGCCATAATTTAAGAAATTGAACTTCAAGGATTTTCTGTGAAATTGTAAATCAAAAAGTAGTTCAGATGAGAATGTATAGTACTGAGCTGTACCAATGATGTAAGAATCATTGTGCTGAGACTACAAAGACATGCTGTCAAAGGCAGGATGCTAAGGATTTTCACAGAAGTACTGTGAAACTGCTTATGTTGTGTCACAGAACTGGGCCATGTTGTCCTTATAGCTGTGAAAGTTCCTGTACCAACATACAACAAATGTAATAAGTGACATATAGAATGTATATACCCACAGAAGGCGGCTCTAGCCTTTTGGGTAACAAAGCAAGATTTGGTTGGCCCCACTTCATAGCAAAGTGTTACGTAACAATAGTAAAGCAGGTTTACTATTGCAACTCTGTGTGGTCAAGAGAACCTATTGCTATTTTTAATTGAATTCCCTTTTTTATTTTTACCCAGACTTCTGCTATGTTAATATGTGCATGGGCCCTGAGAGCCTGTTTGGTATTTGGTTTCTTAACTTGTATGATAACATCAAGTTAAGAAACATGGCAAGACTTAATATCTCAAATCGGGCATGAGCTATTGTCAGAAAAATTAGTAACTTACACTACAGTGGATAGAGGGCTGATGCACAATAGCATTCCTAAATGATACCTAGTGTATTATACTATTCTTAGTGATTTTATTAACATATCCAAAATAAATGGGATGTGGGGTCATAAGTAACCACTTATATGGCCTATGCCTGGATTCTGAATGTGTTGACAACATATTAAAAGTACATCTGCCTCTGAAACTCTTTGCTTTTTGGATGTAGAAACACAAGTGGACTTAACACAAACAAAAACTATTCCTGGAATTTTGATGTTTTCAAAGTTACAAAGCTACAAAAGTCCCCAAACAATAAATAATTTAAACACAATTAAGACAAACATATACATATTTTATGTTTTGTTTTCTATAAACTAAATACAAAAAATCTTCATATTTCATCCACACATGATTTACAATTTCACACAGAAAATAATTGCAACAAGCTTATTATAGTAAAGTAAATCCATTTGGGAAAAAACAATAATGAAATAATGAAATTTAAAGAAAAACATCCAAAAGAGTGTTAAGCTTCCTTCTGAGACAAAGCAATTGATTTATAACCTTTCAAATGTTTTAAGTCTCTCTAGTGGACACCAGAATTTTCCTAAAAAAAATAACGTCTTGTGTCCAAAATGAATGTCATGTACAATATGTAAAATTAAAAATCCTGTGACATTGGCCAATTTTCATTTATAATAGCAATATTTGTTAATTTCTTGAAAACAGGACTTGTCAGGACAATTCTGCTGAATGACAGGAAAAAAGCAACAATTCATTACACCTTTTCATTGATAGGCTATTTAGAGCCCTCCAAGAGCAGCAGAAAATACATTCTAATTATGAACTTATATCAAAACATGAATGGAAATGGACTGAACTGAACTCGATCCTTTATCAAAGAAGGGTTTTCTGGAAGTAGGGCAATTGAGAAGCTAGCATTTTTCTGTGGGGGGTGGGTTGTTCGAACATTAACGCACTCAGAACTGTAAGCTGCTCTGGGTAAGAGCATCTGCTAAATTCCTTTGATGTAACGCATCACACAGAATTATAGCCTAGACTGAGAAAATGGATGTATAGACAGTATAGTCAAAAAACAATAACAAAACATTAATACATCGATAGATCAAAACAGTCTCCTGAAATCTATGCAACTCAAAATGTTTGGGTGTGGGTGTGATTATATCTTAACTACAGTACGACCACGAGAATATACATGAGATCTTCTTATCCTTTTGTAGGTGTTTTTCCTTATTTTCTGCGTGTCCTTCAACAGTGATACTGAGTGCCAACCTACATATAACACAGGACTTGAGCCTCTGACATATGGCATTTGAAGTGCAGAGCCCATCTGTGCCTGGGTCCTGGTGTGGCATACTGCCCAACTCTCAGCTGAGTCCAGGCACTTATTGGAGCTCATCCACAATGTCCTCCGATAGACTAAACATATAAAGGTGTTATGTCCGGAACCCAACTTCTACTCCCATATTGAAACACCATCAAATTACACTGTACATCTTGTATATATAACGGATTAGCAGCTGAGACAGTGTATTTTTGCAGCTCTTTTTTACAAGATTGGCCATTCAGAATTGCCATTGAGCGAGTTTATTAGAATAGCAACAATGCTTCCAATTTCCAAATGAAGAAAAGGGGAGGTTGGGCCTACAATATAATTGTAAACTCTGATCTGTCTTTTGGCCGTAGGTTCACTCAGAATACATCAATAGAAGGAGGGCAACATTGGCAAACGAATCCATGCGGGAGGGAACACAGTCATGAATATTTAAAAGGCTTTCAAGATAAAGGAGACAAATACTGCTCTGTGCTCTTTCATTTTCTTTTACCGAAGCCAAGAAATGTTCAACTAAGAACACTGCAGGCACATGGAGACGACCCTGGCACGGTTGAACGCGTACCCCGGCTCAGCCTCTATAATCAGGCATCAAGAGACAAAGTTCTGCTTGAACAACCTAGATGACAAGCAATGTTCTTAGTTCAAGACTAAGACTTAGGACAATCTCCCCTCACTGATATAATAAGTGCTGTGCTACTGCATTTGTTGATGGGTTTTATTCAAACTAATTCAGCATGAACCAAACAAAGGTGCTTTCTTGTTCTGTCCATTTAATGTCTGTGAAACATGAAAATGGCACCTATGGTATTAAATACTACACCTACGTATGGTGCAGTCCTGATAGGTGTAAACTCTATTGTCTTCTTCGATATAGATAAGAATAGGGCTTCATATGTAATGTACATTTAGATAGATGTCTATCAGTTCACGTGGAATGACATTTCATTCAGGCCTATTGTTTCCATTTTTGTGGTGCCATTTCCTCATCTCAAGAAAGTCAGCTGTGAACTTTAAATCCTAAAGTAGTATATGATGTGTCAATTAAGCATCTGGAAAGTAAATATTGAATCTGCAAAATTAGTGTTAATTCTGACGGAGGTAGCAAACTTGTATGGTTGAGAACAACTCCAAAGTTGATGACCCAGCATAATAGACAAATCCTCTAAATGTATTTGAGTGGCCCAATCTTAGCCTATGAACTCACACTTCTCCAGTCATGTCATTTCAGTTTCAGTACCAATATATTTTTATTGGAATTTTACAAATTCCCCTTTAAAGTTTAAAATGTGTTGTAAATAAATGATTTAAATGCTTTAAATGCTTGAAAGTTAACTTCTGCAGCTATATGTTAGAAGCATTAGCTAGTTCATGTGTTCTGAAAAAGCTTTTTTACTTCTATATATTAAATAATATGAACATACAGACATAATAGGTGTCTTGATAAAGTGACATTAAAGGAGAGAGTAGCTAGCAGGAAGGCAACATAAATGTCACAAAAGGACATAAACCACATGAGTGAGAGAAATGGATCGTAACATTTTAGAATGCTAGCAATTTGCAAACCTAATCGAAAGGAAAACCTAGTACACACGCTGGTTTATTGGATGGGAGATGAAGCAGATAATGGTGTGAGGTGTTCCAACACTCAAACTGAGGGATGCAACTAGCTTGCTGTTAGATTCTGTCCACTTTTCATCCATGAACAGAATCATTAAACCACAGTCAGGGGGGAATCTTTATTTATTTAGCATGAGTCCAAGATGTTGATCTTCCGTAGTTCTTAGATGTTCTCCAATGGTTACAACATTTTTTAACATATTTTATTCCAGAACACATAGGAGGCGGTCAGTGGTCATAGCCATTACACAATCTATTATAATATGGTTTATCCTACAAAATATCTTTGTATGGTATTTTCCAACCTATGGAGCCCTAAGATATTCACATGCACAGTTCTTGGCAGATGGTATGGACAGGGTGTTAGGGACCCATTAGTAATGGGGCATCACGTCCTACTGTACCTAGTGTCCTTCATACAGTTGTTATTTAATACTCTCATACATTGTGTCAAGCTTAATTCAATACATTTTCATCCCCATAATCCCTCATTGCTGAAACCTGCAGCTTGAGGTTCAGTGAAACATCACCTCTACCCACATGAAGTCTCTCTTGACTTTGCTGTGTCCTTGAAATCAATAGGCGTATCGACAAGAACACTCTGAAATACAAAAACGATTAATGAATCCTAAAATGTATTTAGGACTACCCATATGTTTTATATAAATGGATTGAAATACTAGGCAATATTTACCATCTTGACGTGAGCATATGGGTTTCCACAAATGGTAGGCCCAATTTTCAAAGGTCATCGTGTTCTGAAAGATCTTCAACCAAAGCAGCAGAATGGTTGGTTCAAAATATGTCAATAGGCCCACATTTAGGTTAAACAGATACATACAAAATGCATGTCAGTAGCATATTTTGCAACCCTGTGTGTTTGATTTGACTGTAAAGCACAGAAGTATCCATTTTTTGAATGCACACCAATCCTATTTAAATACTAAATAGGAGGGCACACTTTGGCAGTAACAGTAACAAAGGCAATTTGCCCTTTTTTCATGTAACCTCAGGTAAGGTAGCACCATTCCTTCCCAAGGAATTAGCTGTGTATCGTGGATCCTCGTGTTCACTAGAATGTAATACAAGTACTGGTATGGTGCAGTAACAATGGTGGGGATGTCAGGATTAGATTTGTGGATCAACTGTGCATAGAGAACAAGCAGACAACTCCATCTGCTTAGTTATTATACACACACACACACACACACACACACACACACACACACACACAGACACACACAGAGTAGGCCTGAACAATATTGGCTGTCAAAATGAATATTTCAACCATAAAACAAAACGAATGATGTACTGAAAATTTGAAATAGGCTGCAGAACATTCACTGCCATAGTGGTGTGATAGCGTGCTACATTACAGTTGGTTCGCTGT
>JACXGJ010013015.1:0-16974 GCA_016801105.1 Esox niger
AAGAAAGAATTGCCAGTTCATCAGTTTATAGACTAAATTGATTACTATCATCTAACAATTGTGTCACTAAACAGAGACAAAGAAAACAGCACATTGTCATACATGACAACAATGGATACATGAGATACATGAGAAACAGACACTTAATCAGATTGGCTGGTTGTGGAGCCAGTCTCAACACTAACAATTGTTATTTACGCCTTCATGCAGGAGATATAAATGTATTTGAATGTAAAAACATGTAGAGGAGGAAACAATGAGATACTCGGCTTCACCAATGACGCTAAACTAGCAGTATAACTGCTCCCCCTGCTGTACTTGATGCAGAGGTGCCAGTGAGAAGTATTTTTCTGGGAAATGTATGGACACTAATTGCAAACTGGTGATTGAATAAGATAATGAAATACCTTATCTACCCATCTATACCATAATTTTACAATACTTTCAGCAAGACATACTTTATAGGCCTGTCTCAAAATCATGATAAATATAGCATACCATTTAATGTATTATTCTACATAGGACTTTCATCATCTTACGGTTCACTGATGACTTCAACGGATGTCAAATGTAAGCTATTTGAGTTTTTTTTTATTCATAAGCAGGGTCCTCAAACAATTAGACTATTCTAAAAGGAAATTTACTTTTCACACTCCATTAAAACAAATCTCAATATAGATCCCTGCTACTTTTAAATCAACATAACACTGACATTACCTCTGTTCTGACAATTTTGTCTTGAAAAGCCAACCCTAACGCCATCTCTGGCAAATCATATTCAGCTTGTTGCCCCTGTCTGTGTGGTGCACATCAATAAGTTGCTAACAACTGCACCTTGTAGCTTAACGAAAATACTTGACATGAAAACGTTTCCCAACACTTAATCAAAATGGAACAGTGGACTTATCTTGCAAATGTATGAGATGAATAGCTATGATGTACATTATGTCTACACACCCTTGTTAAAATGCCAGGTGTTTGTGATGTAAAGAAAATTAACAAAGATAAATCATGTCAGAACTTTTTTCCACCTTTGATGTGACCTATAATGTGAACAATTCAATTAAAAACAAACGGAAATCCTTGAAGGAGAAACATTTAAAACTCACAATAACCTGGTTGCATAAGTGTGCACACCCTTAAACTAATACTTTGTTGAAGCACCTTTTGATTTTATTAGAGCACTCAGTCTTTTTGGATAGGAGTCTATTAGCATGGCACATCTTGACGGGACAATAATTACCCACTCTTCTTTGCAAAAGCGCACCAAATCTGTCAGATTGCGAGGACATCTCCTGTACACAGCCCTCTTCAGATCACCCCACCAATGTTTAGTTGGATTCAGGTCTGGGCTCTGGCCGGGCCATTCCAAAATGTTAATCTTCTTCCTGTGAAGCCATGCTTTTCTGGATTTGGATGTGTGCTTTGGGTAGTTGTTGTGCTAAATGGGAACTTTTTCATTATCTTTAGTTATCTAACTGACACCTGAAGGTTTTGTGCCAAAGTTGCCTGGAATTGAGAACTGTTCATAATTCCCTCCACCCTCATTAAGACCCCGGTTCTTTAATGAGGGATAAACAGACCTAAAGCATCATGCTGCCACCACCTTGCTTCACTGAGGGTATGGTGTTCTTTGGGTGATGTTTAGTGTTGCTTTTGCGCCAAACATACCTTCTGGAATAATGGCCAAAAATGCCTCCTTGACCAGTTTTCTTCTCATCTTTTCCTCAACTTTGGAGGCACAGTCCAGTTCTTGGTAATGTCTCTGTCGTGCCATATTTTCTTCACTTGATGATGACTGTTTTCACTGTGTTCCAACACAAACTGATTGATTAACTTACAAGGATGGTTTAATGGAGAATATTTCTGCCACTCTAAATAGATTTGTATTTATTCTGATAGTAAAGAAAAAGAACATCTGACAAATGGAACCAGAATAGGAACCAGGCATGCCTAGTTCAGACCAACAGCAATTGAAAATTATGAATGCTGTTGCACACAGTGGATGTCAACCGGGGTCACCCACAGGGATTGACATTAGCACACGCCCACCCACCAAATGTGGGTAGAATTTGGCTGTGGCATGTGACTCAGTCACTCGTACTTGCTACTTTGGCAGGTTGCATTCCATGTCTTGGCGGGTTGCATTCCATGTTTTTCCAGCATGCAAGTCTACTAAGGCGAGAGCCTTTCCAAAATCTAGCACCGCCTCTGTGTTGACATGATAAAACATAATTTTGCACTCATAAATAAAATACCAGCGAAACCTTGCAACCAATTTAACGCTAGGAGGAAACTTTTTCCATACTGGTAGTGTTGCCAGGTGATTTTTTTCTAGTCTCAATTTGGCAATTTTTTATGGGCTTGGGTGGTTCGATTTTCTCTGGAGTTGGTGGGAGAATGTCTGTTTACTGACATTGAAATCTGGCAACCTTGCATGCAGCACCACACAGGTTCTGACGTCGCAGAGATGAGCAATGTCGGAAAAACAAGTGGATCGTAGTTCTCTTTTGCACCCAATCATGTCAAAATATTTAATGAAAATGTAATAACCTCAAACTACATCCAATCCGCATAAAAAAATGTAACGTTTCAGGTTACTTATAGTAGCCTAGAATTACAGATTTATTTGGAGAGATCGTGAGAAAAACTAAGAGGACTGTTGAAAAGACCATCAGATTAGGGTATGTAATTTTACCAAAAACATTAGGCTATATATGCAATACACAGAGGAAAAAATACAGAATTAACAAATGTTACAAACAATATAAATATGAGAACCATGAGACGTCAAGGCAAGGATGGGGAAAAAATAACGCGACAAGGCTGTAATATATAACCGCTCTGTTTCGTTTTTTATGCAGATCTATACTAACAAGAACATAGCATAACAATGAAAATAAACAAAAAAAATTGACTGCGATTAATTAGAATCTACTGAAACCAAATACGTGATGATCCATATATTTATATTACACATTTTTATAAGCCCAATTTAAAGTATTGAAAGCCAAAAACTATTTTAGTCTCAAGGGTTAGCCATTCGTGAATAACATCCATACAGTTACTATCAATATAGGCGACTATAACTGACTTTTTCATCAAGTGAAAATGAAAGACATGAAAATTATGTTGCCAGCAAAGTTTTTGTCTATCCTGAACAAATCCAAATGCATAATTAAAAAAATCCACCAGAACTGTTTTATTTTTTTGCTTCCTAGAACGTAGCCACTGAAGGTTGTACCCAGCAAAGTTTGACTCTGACCTGAACAAATCCTTGACAGTGAAGGGAGTCAAATGCGGGACCTATTTCGTAGTCTGCATTGCTAAGCACTATGCTATTTAACAAGGGTCAGTCAGTCAGACAGACAGAGACATTCACTCTTCTAGACTTGCTCTGCTTATACGGTCCAGCAAAAATAGGGCTAACATGCGAAAAACCTTAATATTGATTTTATTTAACCAGGTTTATTGACGCATTGTAGAACTTTTTGGTTGTTTTGGAGAGAGAGATTCTCAGTGTTATTTGTCCCCAAGATGCGCTTTCAGATGACATAAAAAAACAACATAAAAAGCTTTGGAAAAAAATAAGAGACCACTGCTAAATTGTTTTCTCTGGTTTTACTGTTCATAGATAAGTGTTTGAGTAAAATATTGTCATTTAGAGTATTTATTAGTAGAAAATAACAACTGATCAAAATAATAAAAAAGAGGCATTGTTTTCAGGCCTCAAATAATGCAAAACATTAGTTTTTCAACAAATAATGTTTTAAATTAGGTTGAGTTCAGAAATCAATATTTGGTGGAAATACCCATATTTCTTATCACAGCTTTCATGCATCTTGGCATGCTCTCCACCAGTCAGTCACATTGCTCTTGGGTGACTTTCTGCCACTCCTGGCACAAAAATTCAAGTAGCTTGGCTTTGTTTGTGGGCTTGGGACCGTTCATCTTCCTCTTAATCAAATTCCAGAGGTTTTCAATGGGGTCCAGGGCTGGACATTGGGCTCACCATGACAGGGTCTTGATCTGGTGGTCCTCCATCCACAACTTGATTGACCTGGCTATGTGACATGGAGAATTGTCCTGTTGGAAAAAACTATTGTCAGAGTTGGGAACATTGTCAGAGCAGAAGGAAGCAGGTGCTATTTCAGGATAAACTTGTACTTGGCTTGATTTGTGAGTCCTTCACAAGACAAATGCAAGATTCCAGCATTGCTGAAGCATCCCCAGATAATCACCGATCCTCCACCTAATTTCACAGTGTGTGCAAGACACTGTGGCTTGTAGGCCTCTCCCGGTCTCTTTCTAACCATTAGACGACCAGGTGTTGGGAAAAGCTGAGAATTTGACTTGTCAGAGATGATGACCTTACTCCATTCCTCTACGGTCCTTTATGGTCTTTTGTTAACTTCAGCCTGGCTCTTTGCATCTCATTGATGAAGGGCTTCATCATGATGAAGTCACTTGATGTCATCCTAAGGTTGTTGAGTGACATTCGAATGAGTTGACTGTTATCTTGGTCAGTGGACAGTCGTCTTCGCCCTCTGCCAGTCTGTAGTTTTGTTGTCCCCAATGTCTGATGCTTGACCTTGTTGTTATGAACTGCTGTCTTAGACATTTTCAGGTTCGGAGCAACCTGAGGCTCACTGTATCCCTCTGCTAGTAAAGCTAGAATTGAACATTTCTTTTCCTCACTCAAAGCTTTTCTTGAAAATTCAAATTAACTTTGAGGTACAACTTCCACGGTTTTTGCCATCAAGCTGGTCCAATTACAAGACGATAGTGATGACAACAGTAGTTGTTTTTATAGTTTCACCCATTAAATTAGATTTGGTTAGGAAATCACCTAATCACTTACTCTTTAAGTAAAATGGTGTGTGCCTGTGTTGGAATTTAACAAACACCGGAATGGAATGGCTGCCATACATGTAGAGATACTGATTTAAGAAAAAAATGGTGGTGTGGTGCCTGGAGACATGGGTATAACCTAATTTATTAACTATCAAAACGATTTAGGATTTTCTGTTCTCCCCTAGTTCTTACATTTCAAACCCTGTACATTAAAGCGCTCTAACTACAACGCATATGCAATATGCATTTTCCAATCTGGAAATTCCACAGTTCCATACTGTGCACAATGCTGCACTTAAAATGTTCATAAACACGCCTAATTGTAGGCAATATAAACATTGTTAGCAAAAATGTGCCTATGATATGTTCCTTTGTTCTTATTTGATGTGGTGATGTGTATAGACTACTATTTTGACATGTTGAAATCATAATTGAAAGGATATAAATGTGCCTAAAATAAAAAAAATAAAAAAAGAGTGCCAAAATTAACACTGGTTCAATACGATAACGAGGGTAAGAAGACCATAAACAGAGTATTCTGCAATAATTGCTTTGCCACTGTTGGCTACCAGAGTGGATAAGCCTCAAACATGACTACGTCATTCATACCAAAACCGCAGCAATACCGTGGCCCAGAATTTGCGATACAGACCAAACCGTGGGCCCAGTGTACCGTTGCATCTCTAGTAGATCCCTAGTAGCCATGGACTGTTTACCAAGCTGCCGTCAGGCAGAAGATACAGGAGTATTCCATCCAAAACTAACAGGCTACGGGACAGTTACTTTCCTCAGGCCGTAAGGTTGCTCAATTCAGGAAACCCTCTTCCCTTCCATCCATAGTCCCGTGCACAGATGTCACTTTATATCGTGCTCACCGGCCACTTTTTACATTGCACTACGGTTGCACAGTTGTATAGTTATTATTATTGGTAGTTTGTGTTATCTTCTTTTTTTTTCTTTCAGCTGCACTGTTGGGAGTAGGAAAACCAAGCATTTCATTGGCATTACTTGTTATTGCAAATGATAAATAAACCTTTTGAACTTTGAACTTGAGATACATTACCAGAATGCATCATTTGCTGTCTTTCTGCAGAGGTGGGATGCCCTAACAAGACAGATAAAAAATTTCCGTTTTCACTAAAACAGCGGTAAATATCAAAAAAAAATGTACAAACACTTAGTATACATTCATCTAAAGGGGAGAGCCAGGGGAATGGGCTGGTCATCGTCATTTTCCACAAAGACACAAAAGCCTTAGATATAGTAGAATCTGTCCATAGTTCTCATCTTGTCACATTGACAATCACCAAGATCAAATTGTTGGAGCCATCATAAGTTACTCCATTTAAATCAGGAGAGTTTCTGTAACATGTCAATGTGTTTTTATTACTGTAAGATGCCATGCTATCAACCAAAAGCGAAACTAAGTAGTCAGTGGAAAATTGCCCTAATTTGGATACAAAATTGGCAAAGCAGTAAATAATTAAGTAAATGAAGTGAATTTTTTACACCTTTTAGAGAAAACTCTGTACATTTAATAGTATCTGCTTTTGTGCACAATAAAGTAAGTTATTTGGAAGGATGGCCATTAATAGGAATGGCTACCCTCTCTCGCTCTGCGCTTTGAGTCCGGCCACTCAACCATGACACCAATTCTCAACGGGATTGCCTGGGCCACTGTAGGTCATTATTGTTTTGAGCCAGATAAATGTTGCAGATCGTATCGAATCAGTAAATGTGTCTAGGATACATTTCATGCAAAAAGTAACTTCCTTCCATGCATCATGCAATTGTTCCCTGTATTTTGCTCCATCCGTTCTTCCTTGAATTTTAACAAGAAGCCCAATCTCTGTTAATGAGAAGCATCCCCACAGAATTATGTCTCAACTATATTTCACTGTGGGACTGGTTTATCTTGAAGCTAGTACAGTGGTATGTTTGCATCACAAAATAATAATTAAATAATTATATCTTGGTGTCATCTGGCTACAAAACCATTTCCCACCTTACAGCTGAGTCACTCTAATATTTTCAGTTGGTATTTTTTGAGTAATAGCTTCTTTCTGGCCACTTTCCATTACAGGACAGTTTTATACAGAGATCTTGATATGGTTGACTAGTGCACCAGAACACTTCTCCCAGGCATTGAACTCTGTAAACCCCACAAAGTGAATATTGGCTACTCTGTGTCTTCTCTCCAAAGTCATCTTGCTTGAGCCCTGAGTTTTGAAGGACATCATTTTCGATCCTGCTTAGGTACTTGCTACTTTGACTTCCTGATTATTGACTCAGCTGTGCTCACCGGAAAATCCCAAAACTTTTCAAAATATTTTTTTTTGTATTACACTACCATTCAAAAGTTTTGGGGCTCCTTGTTTTCTAAAGAACAGCACATTTATTGTAAAAATAATCAAATTGAACAGAAGTACAGTGTGTAGACACTGTTAATGTTGTAAATGACTAAGGTAGGACCACAGAGGCCCAATATCAGCCACCATCACTCCTGTGTTCCAATGGCATGTTGTATTTATTGCATATTGTATATTTATAGTTTTATAAGGATAATTGATCATTAGATTGTGCTTAATTTTCTTTTGTGTTCAGCACTAGTTTTCAGCTGTGCTAACATAATCAAAAAAGGGTTCCACTGATTAGTTAGCCATTTAGAATTATAAATTTGGCAACACAACAAAACTCAACGGGCCATTGGAAAACAGGAGTGATGGTTGCTGATAATGGGCCTCTGTACGCCTACGTATATATTTAACTGAAAATCGACGATTCCAGCTACAGTAGTCATACAACGTTAACAAAGTCTAGACTGTTTTTCTGATACATTTTAGACTTTATTTTAATGGACAAAAGAAATTGGAAAACAAAGAAATTTCTTAGTGACCCCAAACTTTTGAACGATGCTAGACTTCAACTCTAACTTTTGTAGAATGCTCTTGGGCTTTGTGTGAAAATGGAACAGCAACTTTAATGCTTCACAGGTAGAGGCAAATGTTAAGGCAACAGTATCCTTATAAAGAGAATGGGAGCTTTCACGGCACAGAGGTTGAATGCTTGTGCAAGCAACATTTATCAAATACGTACCAACATATAAACAATGTAATCTTACAGTAATTGGTTTTGAGTGTCAAGGCTTCAATTCCATAAAATTGAGAATTGGTCAGGGGTTTGAATACTTTCGCCAGGCACAGTAGTGCCTTTGATCCTGTTTCTTGTAAGGAAATAATGGAATCTCTGGGATAATGGGAGAACAACAGCGAAATAGGTCCAAATCACAAGGTCTTTCTTGCTCTCTCCCAAGTAAAGTACAAAAGAGTTTGGGGTTAGTTTTGTACAATGATGCACTCATCATGACTAATTTAATGCCATATATCTTAGGCTAATGTCCTACAAAAGCCCCTAAACACACTTAAAGATTTAAATCACCACTTTAAGAAGGGATGCTAAAAAAGGGCCAGGCGAGTTAATACATGCAGTCATCTTTCAGTGGTGAATGGGAGCACTTGGATGATTCCCTAAAGTCAAATTTGTTGCCACGCAAGGGATTACAGTGCTGTGGAGCACCAGGTCTTGACCTGTTAGCTAGCTGTGGAACAAGTCAGTAACTTGAACTAATACCAGGTGTACACCCTGGGGTTATAAAAGCATGCAACACAGAATGATCCCGTATAAAAACATTCTATTTCAATCAACCTTTTTGAAACAAATTAAATTGCAAAATAAGGTTGCTCTAATTACAAAACATCAGCACTGTTGATCTACATGAAAACATTTGCATTTGTTCTACATTCTAAATATGTGTACAGAGAACTAAACAAATGAAACAGGCCAATAGACCCTTTTTGTGTTGGTAAACAGGAAATCAAATGCAAATTAATTATTTAAAATCATACAATGTGATTTTCTGGATTCTTGTTTTAGATTCCGTCTCTCACAGTTGAAGTGTACCTATGGTAAAAATTACAGAACTCTACATGCTTTTTAGGTAGGAATATCTGCAAAATCAGCAGTGTATCAATTACTCCCCACTGTATCTTTACATTCATACTTGTTTCCTGCAATCAGAGTCACTCTGGTTCTTACTACAGGAACACCACCGGTATAAGAATAATCTACAAGTTGTAGTTGTGGATGCTTACATGAGAGACATTTAAAAATGTTTCATAACTTAAAGATGATTGCTCGGACAATGTGTCATTCATGTTAAAACTGAAGAGGTGGTAGAGGTCTTCATATTTAAGATTATGCAAGATCCGATCCGTTATCTGACTTGATGAGATACAACATCATGTATTTGATTTTTGGATCCCAAGTTGGATCAAGCTTGTTTCCCTTTGGTTCTTGGATTGGTGTGACAAAATATACTATATCCGAAATTACATTATATAAAAATATCCTGAAAATAATGAACATCATATCATTTAAAACGGCTATGCTTTGCAGTTGGTGAAAAACAGGTTATTTGAGTGTTCATTGCTTTTCACAGCATGTGTGATTTGAGGTTCTACTAAAAATACCCATATTCCGCGTGTCAGGTAGCCAATTTTATAATTATGTCAATTGAGATATGCCATCAGATGCTTTTAAATTACGAGACATGGTGGTTAGAGCTGTAGGAAATAGATTTTTCAATCGCATTACATTATTCCCAATCGCATGATTTCCATCGCTGTTAGAGGTGACAACAAATTTATTTCAGGAGTTCCGTGGCTCTGGAGTTTAGCGCACACAATTATTCTAAACAATTATAGAACATCCCACATGCACTGCTATAGACCTACATGTTTGCAAATACCATGTAACCAATGTGCTTATTTATTTAACAAATAAACAATTTAGCAGAAGACAAAATAACACATTTTGGAGAAAGATTGAGAAAATATAGGCTAAACCATGTAATTGACCAGACGGACTATAACAAAAGATTATGAAAAGTAAAGGTTAACTGTTTTGGCTTCCACAATTTTTTTTGAAATTATAGTTATTCAGTTGATTGTGGCCTATGACAAGTGTTAAGCATTGGTGAGTTTCCATTCCGACCTCACAGTGGCCTAAAGATCTGTGACTCTCTTGTGCAAATGTAATGCACTGATTGAACAAATCTCCTAGAGAAGTGATTCAGTACACACAGTCTGCTGAAAAGATTCATTCAAAAAGAAAGAATCCTTCATGATTCGCACATCACAAGTATTTGGACTTTGCACATTTGTTTGATATTAAGTCACATGAAGGGTAACAAAAAACGAAATGTCTCAGTACACTCAAGCAAATGGCTCTTCTGAAAATATATTTTTTTAAATGTAGCACTACATTGATAAACAGGGTAGTTAGATACACAGGTCTATTGACTCGTGTAAATCAACTTAAGTGGTTAAATAAATGACATCAGAAACATTTGGTGGACAATATTTTCTGCTGCACCATCGATGAACCAAACCTTTTTAAGCATTTCAGAAGTTACTGTTAGATATTAAATAAGTGCCACAGGCAACTACAAAGATTTGTCATTTTAAAATCGCTACCTAGAACAGATAACAAATAGAATAGAAGAACAAATATAAGTTCTCATATAAAAATCTTAGTATATTATTTGGCTTGACAAATAGGGGCATAGCCAGGACGCATCATCTTGTCACACATTAATATCACGCCAAGTTTCAATATTTTGCTAGACACTATTAAGAATTATGCTAAACGGACTGTGGTTCTTATTAAGTTTACTTCCACCACAAATAGCATCTATCAACTGGCTTGGTCACTGGCCATTTTAACAGCTTATTAGCCAGTCATAGGCTTAATAGTATGTCGATCTACAAACGTACTTCTTGGAATATTCATAAGAATTGTGTAATTGATAGCGAGACTGAAGATTTAACTTGACACTGTGAAAGCTATTTCAATTCATGCCAGAACATTATTTGTTTTTCATTCATTCATAAATGACATTGACACAACTATCAATATTGGGGACGATAAATGACTTTTTCATCAAGTGAATATAGCCATAAAGAGATTTATTTTATGCTTATTATAACATAGGTAGTGAAGGTTGTAGCCAGCATATTTTTCTCTATCCTGAACAAATACTAATGCATCATTTGTTTGGCCTGCAGTGAGGCCCGAACACGGGTCCCCAGTATTGTAGTATGTGTTTTTAACCCCTACGCTATTTAACAAGTGTCACTCACTTGCTCACTCATAGATAATTGCTCTACTTGGTTGACTCCGCTTACGCTGTCCGGCAAAAACAGCAGTCATGTCTGGGTAAAATGTACACAGAATTCAGCTCAGGAATGAACTTCCTTGATGCCCACGGCTCTCTGTGAATAATACAGTGAATCCAGTGCACATTTTGTGCCACCTGTTTGATGAGTTTCTGCAAGCCCTCTAGTTTTTCTGCAATGGCTTGCGCCCCACCAGTACATATATCATGTCTATAATATTAAACAATTTGCTGGGTGTCCATTTTATATGAGACATAAAAAAATCCTCCTTCAGTGAATTGTCATCAACATACCTCAAAAACTGTTAATTGGCAGTTTCTTTCTTCTTTCTTTCTGTGGCTTCATCTACTTGAATGGAAGAACATTTGTCTCATATATTTTCAATAAGCTGCTCTTTCAAGTGATCTGAATAGTCATTGATACGTCTTGCAATTGTGATGTTTGACAGTGGAATTAGTTTGTTGTTTTGCACTTGTTTTTGGATTGACTGTTTTGATCCAAAGACAGCATAGTTTACTAGAACAGAGTATCTTGAAGAAAATCTATAGGCTTTTATTAAAAATGCCCATACACCAGTACATCTGTGTTAGAAGTAATGCAGCTGTCTATACAAATTGATTTATCTGAAGCGTAAGACCTGTCAACCTTTTCAAAATCAGACATTCTACATTCTATAGAGAACAATGTCAGATGTCTAAAGTGACTGCTGTGCATTTGTTCTCACTAATGCATGTGTTATGAAACCCATGGCTCTAGCATTCTAGGGTGGATGGTACAGAGACCCATAACATAAAACTCATGCAACGTGTAATAGTGTAAAGTTAACCAAATTGGCCAATCGCTTTTGCCTAGTAATTTGTTATAACCAATTACTAAAACAGCAGTAGGGTATTCTAGGCAGCTAACATTGTCCCTGCTGGCAAGTTGACATTATTAGAAGCTGTTATTAGTAGCTAAACTTGCCAAAAAAATTGCTGGCAAGATGTGCACTATATAGCATACATATAGTATTTAATTTAGTATTGTCCATGCATGATGCTATTATCTGAAGTAATGTATGTTAGATGACAATAGCAACCTTACCACGACAAGGTTGATAAGCAAGCTGCTGTGGAGCTTGAACGCTTGCTTGCACAGTCCTGAAATGGAAATTGTTGCATTGTTTAGCTGTATAGTCACATAACTATTTGGATGTTTTCGTGTGTTTCATTTATTAAATATGGAAAATTCCACAAATTTGCGAATTTGCGCTTTTTTATTTTAAATGCAGGTTGTTTAAAATAGCAACATTTCGAATCTCTCATTTTAAATGCTTAAATTGTAAATTGTATATATACCCTACCACAATCGATTGAGGTTCCCCAGTCTTGTTTTCAATGACAGAACATTTGTTTTTCACATAGCTGATTGTAATTTCACAAAGTTCTACCAAATCACATCATTTTAACCAAATGTACTCGCACCAGCTCATCCTACTTCCCTTCAGTGAGAGTTGTGTGCGTACACAGAATGTCCAAAACAATATTTCAAGCAATTTATGAACTGGTAAATTGTAGATTTTTGTTTCTATTTTCCTTTAAATGTATTCCTTATATAATAGGCCCTGTTACAAACCTCACTCACTATACACATTTTAAGGAGATATTCCAAATCCCTAATTCTACAACCTTGGAGAAGTTGTCTTTACTACTGCCCCCTTGAAGCGCACTCATTCTACTCACTTTTGGTTGACTAACTTTTGTTACAGGTTTTTCCATTTGACCAATAGAAATTCTGCAATGTAGGACATGCTTTTTTAGGCACACAAATTACATTATTCAATGTAAAACTTTGACAATACATTTTTGCAGAAATCTTGCCAAACCGTGATCACTAAAACCAATACGTACTGTAATGTATGTTAAGCGCACTGTTGCAACACTACTGCTACCACAGACATGGGTCTATTGGTTAAGTAATGTGATGATGTAATGATACCAAATCCTAGGGTAAAGCTACTCGGAGTAGCCTGAACATTAGGCTGATTTGAATCCTTGTCATGCTAATATAGCAAGTATCAAGCTGTGTAGGCTTAAAAACATATTGTAAATGCATAGGTCCAAGTATGATTTGAATGTCCTGTTTGTTGGCTTTGAAAAAAAATTGTATGTCACTGTTTCTTATAAACACAATTTTTTTGAAGGAGTATTTAGTTAGACATAATAATCAGGACAGATTTGGATTTATGTTTTGATAACACAACTCAAAAGGTCTATGGAAAGCCTTACATACTTGATACTCCGGGAGATAAATATGATTCCAAGGGCCTCCCTTCACAAGTCTGTCCTTTCCTGCAGACACCTCTCCCTTGCTTTGTTCCACTTCCTGATGTTATCACAGTCCCAGACCCAGAGTGGCTCTTTGTGGCCCATGGCCCTGTCTTCCGCAAGCACACGTGTGTGTCACATTATCTATTAAGAAGCCAGACTCTATTTCCTGTGTTTTGGGTGTGTGGAGGATTGTGGGGAGCAGGAAAAGGAAGTGAGCAAAACAGACCTGTGCTAAGACAGAAAATGGGAGAGAATGAGTACAATATGTATCCTCAGTCACTGATTTATTAACAACACTGCCAGTACAATATAACATGCAGGTTAGAAAGCCATAATATGCTATGATAAATATCTATATACTTGTATGGAATTCCATCTATATTCTTTCAGTACATAATGTACTCAGGGCCTGGAATAAAATATACATTCCTCTTGACACCTTCTGTAATGTGAAACCTAATGAGCATTCTCAGTCACAACTATTAACTGTAGTATGACCTGCACAAGACAGTTATTTCACACATGTGTATGTGTTCAGCAGCCACTTGGCTGGTGTGGGAGTAACAGCTTTGTCCTGAACTAGTTTTGCATCTTTGGCTTGGGTCTTATTTTCACCAAGGCCTATGTAGAGTTTCACAGTTTTGATCCTGGGGCAATGCTATAGCATTTGACTTCAATCAAAAACAAAAGAAGTAGTGTGTCGGACATCTGGGGTCGCTGGGATCACTTATTGCTACTCAAAATAACCCCTGGCATGTCACAAGTTGGGGAATCTGAATGAGGCCTGACATTAACAGGTGCCTTGAGGTGGAATGGAGACAACTACAAAGCAGGTCACTGACCTTGGACCAGAGATAAAGTAATATTAGTCCAGCTTAGGTTTTTTTCTTCAAGGGAAATTACCAATGAAGTGGCCTAACTATCTACATTGAAACTTTGAAAACAAATTAAATCTGCAATCACATGAGCACTTCATAAATATTCTTACACATTCTTTTATACACATCCCATAAAATCTAGGGGATCACTGAATGCAAGACAATTGACACATCATAATATAGTGAACACATTTACTCTGCTTTAGCTCTAAAAATATGATTATTAGGTTTCTTATGAGAAAATGAAGACGAGTAACTTTTTGAAATGGGAGATGTCAAATTTGGCACTAAATTTAGCCACCAGATATGTTATCTAAGGTCATCATTTAAAGAGATTCCAGTTACACATTTCCTCTCAGGACACTTATCTGATTATCATTTCTTTATTCTTTGACTTTTAAGATTGATACACACATTTCAGTGTGGCAATAATTTTAATATCAAAACAGAGCCAAATAAGTATGTACATGTATTACCAAAACAGAGACCACTTTATATTGGCCACTTAACTATAGACTATCACAAATCTAGAGAAAGAAGTTAATATTCTTGTGAATAAAAATAATGGACTGTAAACCCATAGATAACTGTAAATTAAGTGAAGTAAAAAGCACCAATAGTAGTCGTCCAAATAAATCTTTATTTGTAATATTATGATTAATTACACATATTCAAGCGTTTAGAAAATTGCCTAATAGTAGTTTGTTAATCATTAAGCATTAGTCCCACATTTGGAAATGTTAGTAATTTAGTAATTCACCCAACTATACAACCCTGTTTAAAAAAAAGTCGGGACGCTGTGTAAAATGGAAATAAAAACAATACAACGATCTGCAAATCACTTAAAATCTATATTCAATAAAAATAGTACAAATACAACATATCAAAGGTTGAAACTGACATTTCATTGTTTCTTGAAAAGGATGTGCCCAAATGACTGGAATGGTAATGCTAAAAAAAATGTAACCTAGTGGAAGATCATACTAATCAATTAGGTCAGTTGGCAACAGGTCAGCAACATTATTCGATATTTAAAGATCACTCTAGAGAGGATGGGGTCTGTCAAAAGTGAGGATGGGTTCATCACTCCATGAAAGACTGCACGGGCAAATAGTGCAAGAATTTAAGAATAACGTTCCTCTACTTAATTTGGGTATCTCATGATCTGTTGTACATAATATCTTTAAAAGATTCAGAGAATCCTGAGAAATCTCTATACGCAGGGGACAAGGCCAAAAAACTGTATTAGATGGCTGTGATTTTCGGGCCCTTAGGTGACACTACCTTAAAAACACAATTCCATAATGAAAATCACTCAGAAACACTTCCGAAAAGCACTGTCTCTGAAAACAGTATGTTGGTGCATCCACAAATGCAAGTTAAATCTCTACCAGGCTAAGAAGAAACTAAATATAACCAAGATCTAGAAACGATGCCACTTGCTCTGGGCCAGAGTTAATTTAAGATGGACTGATGCAAAGTGGAAACGACGAATCAAAATATGAAATTATTTTGGGAATCATGGACACCACATCCTTCAAACTAAAAAATGAAATGGACCATCTGACTTGTTATCAGTGCAGTTTAAAAGCCAACATCCGTGATGGTATGGGGGTGCATTAGTGCACATTGCATGGTTGACAGGCACCATGCTGAGCAATATATGCTGCTATCTGGAAATAAGCCTTTGCTTATTTTAGCAAGACAATGCCAAACCCATTCTGCACATATTACAACAGCACGACTCCATAGTGAATGAGTCTGGGTGCTAAACTGGCCTGCCTGCAATCCAGATCTGTCACCTACTGAAAATATTTGGTGCATTATGAAAAGAAAAATATGACAAAGCTGACCCTGAACTGTAAAGCAGCTAAAATCCTATATCAAGCAATGGGAAAAAATTTCACTCTCAGAACAACAGCATTTGGTCCCCTCCATTCCCAAAACGCGTACAGAGTGTTGTTAAAAGAAGAGGATATGCAAAACATTTATAAAGACTCCCCTGTTCCAACTTTTTGAAACGTGTTGCTGACATCAAATTAAAGATAGGCATGTATATTTCCAAAAACAAAAACATTTCTCTGGTTTAACATTTGATATGTTGTACAATAGGGTTGCAAATATGTTTTAATTTTTTTAATAATGATTGCATGTTTGACATAGGTACTTACAATCAACTATTACTATTTTCATCAAAAAGTGTAGGCATGGAACTACTCTTAAACAATAACCCTATTGTCATGGTGCTGGAAGGACACGGGCGCAGAGACGGTGTGGATGTAGAAATCCATGTTTTTAATGAAGAAAGAACAAAATAAACATACAAACAAACTCAAAGCAGACACGATGACTGGGTGTTGTAGCCTACGGCTGACAAACCAAAATAAACCACACCCATGTGAACAAACAGTAAACTTAAATAGGTTCCCCAATTGGAGGCAATACACAACACCTGCCTCCAATTGGGGAGACCCAAGTGCATAGAGGTGGCTAGAGCCGGCGGGTGGGCCGGCAACAGACCGATAGGGGAAAGCCCAGCACCCGGAGCGGCCGGGACGGACCAGGGGGGGCGGCGCGGCCGGGACGGGTAGAGGGGGCGGCACGGCTGGGACAGTTGGGGGCGCCGCTGGCTCGGGCGGCGGAGGAGCGGCCGGGACAGAAGGGGGCGCCGCTGGCTCGGGCGGCGGAGGAGCGGCC
>JACXGJ010013016.1:0-16972 GCA_016801105.1 Esox niger
ACACACAGAGAGACACACACAGAGAGAGAGACACACACAGAGAGAGAAACACACAGAGAGAGACACACACACACACACACACACACACAGAGACACACACACACAGAGACACACACACACAGAGACACACACACACAGAGACACACACACACAGAGACACACACACAGACACGAACCAGCGCATAGACAGAAATATCTTTATAGAACAGTCAATTCAAATCGTGTCTTAAAAACAAATAAACTAAATAAATATACATAAATATAAAAATCCCACCTACAGCATCAAATCACACCATTCATTTGGGGATGTGCGCAACATTAGTTCAAATGTCACCCATTGCCGCAATTTCCGCCAAGCCTTTTCTGGATATAGCTTGATAGATACACTCAATAAATCTAATCCCTGCAACACACAAAACCCACCGCAACTGCCACCAGGAGACGAATACAGCATCCCACTGGAAATGGAGGTATGACATGTTAGTTGTTAGCACGGTTACAGGGCGGTCTGCCTGTCTCACGGTCCCTTTCTCTCTGGCAACTAGAACTAAACAGCAGGTTCACTAATTGGGCATGAGGGTGGAATAATACCACAACATGTAGGCCCCTGGTGGGTGGAGGATGGGCCGGGGAACAGGTGACACTGTGAGGTGTTACGTATTGCGGTTTAGCCAAAGCTTTCTTTAAGAATGCTCTTTTTAAATACCGTCTCGTTTCCAACTATAAACAAACAAATATATATCCAGTATGTCATTACTGGTTCTGGCAACAGAGTTACCTTTACGAACAAGAACATATGAATGCACGACTGTCAGACATTTTGGAAAAACAATTCTGCTAAATAGCGTATATATTTTTAATATTATTAAATAGCGTATATACATTGTACATTATTAAATAGCCAATATATTTTAAGTATTATCAAATAGCATATATATTTTTTAATATTATTAATCACAGTAGTTATAGTATTAATATTGTCTTCAACACTTAGTCAGCTTTTATTAAAGCCCAACACTGCCCTCATCTGGTTGTAGTGGAGTAGTGGTAAATCTCATTCCCGTTTGCCTACTTCCTCGTCTTTCCATCAATCAGCTTAACATTATCTTTAGTGGAGCATATAAAGTGCCTAGTTAAAGTAAGAGCCCCATTTAATACTTTTAATCAAGCCATTCGTTCGCCAGTGGAATGAAGTGCCACGTTTGCATTCCGTTGAAGACATGCAGTTTTTGATTAACTTGCAAAAGTAAACTATGAACAATAATATTATTTGGATCAGTAATCTATAAAGGGCACACATTTTACTAACACAGTATTTTCAGGACATTTGCATTCAAGAACATTCACAAACATGCTTATCTAAAGGGAGATAATTTATTTTGTTTACTGGACCCACATGGGTATTGAACCCACAACCCTGACCTTGAGACTGCCATGCCCTAGCAGCTAAGAATCCGGAACTAAAACCACTTAACATCATACAAACTGAAGACAAAACGCAGTTGATTCAAATGGACGACGTGGCGTGGTTAGTTATTTCTCCTACAAGCCGAACAGAGTCATGATGCACCTTCAGTGCTGCTACGCCAACGCCATGCATCAAGGAATTTGAAGGGTACGTTGGAAATATCCCACATAGGCACCGCGCAGAGGAGATTTGGCAACGCAAATGCAGTCATGCTGGAAATGAAATGACTTCTGGTGTACCAAAACACAATGAAACTGGTGGACAGTTTGAAGCACAACATGAAGGCCTGTTGAGGAGCTAGTGTATATTCAACATATATTTGATGTGCGCACCAGGTAATGTTTTACAGTATCAGTAGCTAGTGGGTATCCTTATTATTCTAAATACAGCTGGCAGTGGGAACACAGATAGGCTAGCTTTGTTTCCACTCTGCAGGATAGCATTTGATGGCTTAATACCTTGATGCTGCAAGCAAGCTCCATCAGTTTCTTAGCGTTGTCCTCTGAGCGGTAGCGTTTGGGAACCGGAACCCGGAAGAATTTGAGCGCCCCCTCAAAGTCCGTGGCCAGCAGGTCTTCCCTCGAGGTCTAGGAGGAGAAACATGGTGAGGACATGGCTCCGTTGCCGCCTCAGGCCTAGCCAAGACGTCCTCTCAGAGGAAAACACTAAACGTTTCTGCTGCCAAGAGCACCAGGAATAGAGTGGGAGGAACCATTTGTTTGTGTTCGTGAGGATGAAACAGAAGTACTGGCCGTGCGTTTTTAGCAAGACGGCAACTCACCTTCAACAGAGCCAGGGCCACATTAAAGATCACGCTGATTCCCTAGGAGAGGAAATAGAAAGCGTTAGTCCCTGAAGCGGGAGCTTGGCAGAGAGAAAAAGAACAAGAGAGGGGGAGAGAGAAAGAGATGAAGAGAGCAGTAAGGAGGAATAGTTTTAAGTATTAACGCTCATGTGAACAGGATAGCGTGCTATGACCACACAGACTCATGACAGACAAACAGTAAAAAATAAGAGTAAATTCAATTAATCCTCAATAATAGTAATAATATAAAGTGATATATAGTGCCTCAGCAAAGTATTCACTTCCTCCACATTTTGATGGGCTGGCTTAATTTATGATGGGTTAGATGTTTTTTTTTAATCTTCACACAATACCCCATAATGACCAAGTGAAAACATGTTTTAAAAAATGTGGGACAATTAACTGAAAAACGAATATACCTCACGTACATAAGTATTCAGACCCTGTGTTCATTGCCTTGTACAAGTGCCTTTTGCAGTGATCTCAGGTTTTTACACTTGGGTATCCCTCTACCAGCTTTTACACCTGGAATTGGGCAGTTTCTTCCTTGTAGATTCCATCAAGCTGTTTCAGAATGGATGGGCAGTGTAAATGAACTGTGATCTTCTAGTCTCCCCATAGATGTTCAATAGGGTACATATCCAGGCTTTGACTTGGACACTCAATGACATTCACTGAATGCTCCAAGCGACTTCATCACAGTTCTGGCTGCGTACTTTTGGTTGCTGTTGTGTTGAATGATGAATCCTCGCCCCCTTTTGAGATTCTGTGCGCTCTGTATAATGTTTTCTTCTAGGACCTCTTAATTTTGCTAATCTTTTCCTAGAACTGATCTCTCGATTCGAATCCAATTTGGATATTGTGAAAATTGAAATACCAACATATAACATAGATGCCCTGGAATCAAGGCTATGAACTGCTTAGGGAACACTGGAGCTAAAACAACAAGGTAGATTACTACCATAATAATTAAAAAGTACCTAAACTACCATGAAAAAATTGCAGATTAGCTAAGGCTCTGACTTGTGAATGTACAACAAACAGCTGTTGGGCACAGCACAGAGCTGGATGACAGCGTATGAATACTGCCAGTGCTGTAGAACTCTGCTACCAGCTGTTCAAATAACAAAACAGAAAACATTTACAGAGTCAGTTGTTCACAAGTCTTTTTTAAAAAGCCTGTGTATGTTTTCATTTCAATGTATGTATTATCCCAACCAATTATCTGCATTCACTATTGCAACCTGCATCTAATTATCAGTTACAAACAAATATCTAATTCTGACGGGCTTGATCTAATTCGCTCTGCGAATGCAAACAGCTGTTGGTCGGAGCGCTTAGGTGGAGGACGGCATATGTAACCAATGATGAATAGCTGAAAGACTCACTGAAAAAGGACTCGTTACTAGAGTCACAAGATGCCTACAAAAGAGAAAATTGCATAGATTCATTAAATTGATTTCTGTATTTTGAGAATTGATTTCAGATCATCCAAACAAGAATCCCACTTAATCTGAAAATATTTGTCTTTACCCAGCCTTAGTTCATCCTTACCTCACAAATCACCACGCTGTCTCTGAGAAACATCCCCATAGCATGATGCTTCCACCACCATGCTTCACTCTAGGGATGGTATAAGTCAGGTGATGCACAATACCTGGTTCTCTTCAAAGGGAACACTTGGCATTCAGGCCTAACGTTTAAGAATATTTTCCCTACGACGTTCAAGGTCCTTTATGCGCCTATTTGGCAAAATTCAGACGGCCTTTCATATGCCTTTTACTCATAAAGCGTGATTAATGGAGCACTGTAGAGATGCTTGTCCTTCTTGCAGGTTCTCCCATTTCTGCAGAGAAACTCTGAAGCTATGTTCGAGTGGATTCTGGGCTCTTGATCATATCCCTAACCAAGGCCAGTCTTGTCTGATTACTTACGTAGATTGGCCAGACAGCCAGCTCTACGATGAGACTTGGTGTTTCCAAACTTGTTCCACTTTACAATGATGGAGCCCACAGTGCTCCTGACAACTTACAAAGCTTTAGTCATTTTTTACAACCTTCTCCCAGATCTAATGCATCAACACAATAGTCATGGTCACAGAGGTCTGCAGAGGGTTATTTAGACTTCAAGGCTTGGATCCTTCTCTGATGTTAAGTCGGACCTCATATAGAAAGCAGTGTGCCTTTCTAAATCATGTCCAATCAATTTAATTCGCCTCAGGGCAACTGCAATTAACTTGAGGGTGATATGGAGGGTGTTCAAGAGATATTGAGGGTGTTCAAGGAAAACAAGATGCATCTAAACACAAATGGGAGTGTACTTGGGAAAGGGTCTGAATATGTCTATACATTACATATTTCACTTTTACATTTTTCAATACATAAAATGTAATGAATTATTAATTGAGTCCATAACATAAAATATGCAGAAAGTGAACGGGTCTGAATACCTTCCGAGGCACTGTACATGGAATAAAACTGAGAAGGGAGGTGGAGGGGAGACTGGGAGAATGTTACGAAGAGACAGAGCCAGAGAGGAGGCTGAGAGCAGGAGAGAAGGCAAGGGTGAGTGGAGAGATTGAGAAGCAGGCCTATAATGTAGAGAGAGAAGACGGTAGATGATGACTGGAGGTAAGGGAGAGAAGTAAAAGTTCGGAATCGGAGTCAGGGAGAGGGGGTCAAAGGTCAGGGCTACCTCACAGAGCAGTAGGTCTATAATGTGGAACACCATGTAGAGGGGGAACTTGGCGGTGAAGAGTGTGAGGAACCACTGAGAGGCGTACATGTGAGCCTCCAACCCCACATTCAGGAAGTGGTTATATAGGTCTGGGATGTACTCCTGTAAAGAGATGGACAGAGGAACACCTGTGATACAACCAAACAGCAGATGGTGTGATACACATTTCAAATACTTTAATCCAAAAATTGTATGAAATATGCAACAGATTCCAACATTACAGGTCACCAGATATCTGGCTGAGCAAACGTACGTCACCTCACCTGCATGAGTCTCTCCAACTGAAAGAACTTGCAGTGCAGATCCTCAAAGTTCTGCTTGAAAAGCTCCCTGAGTGCATAGCGTGGATCAAACATGATCTTGACCAGGACACTAAAAGCCTGCTCCTCAGGCATCTACACACGGGACAAAAGACGAGACAGAGAGCCAGTGTCAGCAACAAGACAGGCAAAGACAACTTACAAATGTTGTCCACTGGGTGTCGATGTTTCCATCAGAGAGAGGTCTTGAAGTGGGTCCTGTGCTTCATCTAGCTCAAAGCATCACAGCGATAGACACATGAGGAAGGAGAGCTAAACAAAAATGCAATGGGAAACAGAGCGAAAGAAAGCGAGAGACGAAGAGGGACACCGAGAGAAAGCTGGAAACAGAGAGAGACATGCAAACATGCAGAAACAATAGTGTTGGGTCAGGTTTTCATTTCACGTCTAAAGGCTTCTCAGTCATTTCTACACAACCATCCTATTATTTTAGTATTATATCTTTATCGTACATTTTCATGAGTACTGTTGCGGCAACAGATTTTAACTGGGGAAATGGTTTCATTCTATTAACATTACACTAAGAGAGACAAACACAAACTGACACAGAGATAACAACAGAGACAAACACAGAAAGAAAAAAGCCAGAAAAACGGATGAGATACACAGAAACAGCGGGAGTATGTGCACATCAATTCATAGTGTTGGTTGCGTGTCACTTACATGAAGCAGCAAAACGGCAGCCAGAAATGACTGCCCCTGACAATAGCCAATCTCCTCATCGTACACAGAGTAGGCCTGGGGGAGGGAGCAGACCAGAGATCACATGTTAAGGCATTAGTCAAATCAAAGTACCTTCTCTCAATTTGAAACAACATCAAAACAACACGGTTGTTTATCGGAAGCTATCAACAGCGTCTTGCTTTGAATGGGTTGCCTGAGGCAGTACCAATCCCGCTATCGTCAACGCCTGCACCATGCTAAGCCACTTGGCCGAGTGATCCGCCACGACTCCAGTTTTCCTAATGAATTCGATGATAAACTCCCTGAACTCTAAATGAAGACAGAAGTGGGAGCTGTAGCCCACTCTAAAACCCGGTTATATTCATTATAGAATGAATTACTTTATATAATGAGGTGACTGGCTGAAACAGTCAATGCTAAAACAGCCACAGCAGAACTGCCATGGATTTAATAGACTCCAGTACACGCATAGATACACACAAGTGTGCAAACACACACTCACACACACTCATACATACATACATACATAGCTGGTGAATTATTGAGAAGCACCTGGGGTTATTGTTTGAAAAGGATTGATTCATTCTTGCCCGGGTGCATAAATTATACATGCTATATGACAGAAATAATAACTTAGATGGCCGCAAAACCTTCTAGCAGTCATCGGAGATTGGGAATGAACCCAGTCAACTGTACACCAAAACGCTGCTTCTGGCTCGTTGATGGATCAATACCCTCTGGCCAGCCGAATAGACTTAAACCCAAAAAACCCTAAACATTAGCAGCGGTTAATAAGTTTGGGAACCGTGTGTACGTTTATCATTTGAAAGTGTTTGCCCATTGACGGATTTCCCTAGTTAGTATCGGACACAAATGTACCTATTCTGTCAATATCTGTCTAGATAGCGGCAAGTTCATGGCTCAGGCACGCGTTACAGTAGACTTTTGGTGCTTTTCCACCGCATGGTACCGGCTCGACTCAGCTCCACACGCCTCGCCTTTTTGCTTTTCAACTGACCAAAAGATATTATCTGCTCAGCCGAGGTCCCAAGCTGACCAGACTCGTAATTTAAGCGATCATTTTTCCTAAAACTCCTCTCGGTTTGGACCTATGCACTGGTATTGAAATCAACTCATTAACTCTGTGAGAGACCCACAAAGACATGCTGTTTTTGTAGCCTATCTGGCATACATTGCACTGGTCAGAGTAGTAATGTCCAGCCAAACAGATGCAGTCTACCAAGCTTTCTAACTATTTTTGCAGTCTGCAATGTATTCAGACCAAAGTTACGCGTGCTTCCTCGCTACTACCGGTATAAACGCTGCCTGGTGTACAGTAGGCTACTCGAGTCAGTCGGTGTGGTATTATAGCTGGCAATTAATAAGGCAATTATTTATACTATTTATACTCTTTAATAGAGATGGAGGGGTTGTGTGGGTCTTTTGTAAATGTGTTGGGTTGTAAGGTGTATTCGCTTAAATCTAACAGAACATTCCAGTTATGTCATCTTTTATACTGCAGGACGATAATTCTATTAGACTATTTCGCTGTTTTTCAGATAACTTTTGATTTGCCACCATGTTCAAAGCTTGTCAATTTAAAATAAAATTGATGGATTCTACAGATTTTTCAGCACACTGCAGGGTTTACGTTAGTTGGCAAAGGTGGGCTTTTCGCTGGTACCAGGTGTACAATATATCCCCATTGTGTTCCCGTGTGTGTTGCTTTGGAGGTGGCAACACGGCAGTTTTCCTGTGATATCACGATGGGTGGGTACAGGGTACTATCTGCAGTGGAAACCGAGGCGAGGTGTGTAGAGCCGAGTCGAACTGGTACAAATGGGTGGAGAAGCTTCCAAAGTGAGTAGATCTGAGGTGAGGCGAATAAAGTTGAGCCGGTACCATGCAGTGGAAAAGCGCCATTGCACTCATATTCCAACCTATCTTTGAGTGGGGTCATCCACCGCTATTTCTATAATGTTTGCAAAGGTTTTCATGTTTCAGCAGAAAACCCCATTTGCTCTTGGTAGATAAAATGCTTTTCTACTACAATACCAACTAAAACTGACACCACCCCTACTACACCTCAGGCCACCAGCACCGCTAACCACCTCTTCACCTTGCAGATCTTGTACAGTGAGTCTTGGCCGTCGCCTCCAGTATCTTTGAAGTAGTCGTGAGCTGGGAAAGTCCTGTTGATGTCTCTGGTGATGGCACTGTCCTGGGGAGATTCCTGGAAGTGATGAGAGTTTTGATTAAGATAGGCAATACTCATGAAGTTAGACATGCCACAAGTAAGTTAAAGATGCACTCCGGTCACGTGATCACCTGTCTAAAATGTCTTTCCGTAGTTTAGAAGAAAGTGGTTTAGAAGAAAAATACAAGTGACAACCGATTCTTGTCTATTGAAAAAAAGTAGTGTTCCTCCCCTCCCCAAACAACCTGCTGCCCCCCTGAACCCCATTCTTACTGGGAGTGGTGACATGTCTTAGACAGGTTGAGATCACTTTTTTACAAGGTCAAACCGATTTTTGAGAACAGTGCGTTTTTGCAGGAGCTCGTCAATTTGACCAATAGGAGGATCATGTAACAAGATCGCACCTAAACGTATGAGGATTCCAAAACAGTTGGATTTGTATAGCAGTGGTTTTCTCCTCAGGGAACCCTAGACCATCCGGGTATTTGAACGACTCCTGAGCTAGCACACCTGATTCAACTTGTCTACTAATATTCAAGCCCTTGATTAGTGAATCTGCTATCCTAGTTCAGGACTACAGCTAAAGTGGTACACCTGGGGTTCTCCTAAGAGAGTTTTGAAAACCACTGGTAGGTTAAACCAGTAGGAAAATCCCCACATCACCAGACCAGGCCATTCTACTATGGCTCCACCAGGGGGCAGTGTTCTACAGTAAATCCCCAGGCCTGGCCAAGAGCCATTGTCTAGTCAATCAGATCATAGGGACACAGATCATGTACCTACAACATCCGTTCATACTAACTGCTGCCTCTCAGTCTGTCTCCTTCTCTGGGAGAGAGGTGCGGAGGAGGGGAGACAAGGCTCCGGAACACAGCATTACTCCCATGTGCTCACACACCACATCTGACAGACTGAGGCTGCTTGGAAAGGGAATGAGAAATACTGCCTGGAAGGGCAGACCTATAGATAATCCCTCAACACACAAGAGAGATGTCAGTCCAGTTAACTACAACCCTTTGGTCAGGGAATGCTGCTGTTACCATGGGAAACAATTTGACGCCAGATTCGCCATTACCAAGTTCATAGATAACTAACTACGCAGCTCCCCACAAATCACACAAACAGACACAATGTGTTGGTGCAGGGACCAATAAAGGGCTTTGTCAGGCCAATTTAAATCCCTGGGAGAGAGGGAGGGAAAGAACAAGCAGCAGAATGTGACCACCGTGACTGAGTAAGCACACACAATGTGCATGGCCTTACTACTAAGAGGCCGCCAATGCCAAAACAGGCTCTTAACAAAACTAGGTGGAAGCCGAGCTACACTTACTCCCCTCAAGCCAAATGCATGACCGCATATCTCCCAGAGAACAGAAAGTATTCAATGTCCATATCGGTTAGACAAAATACCCCAATGTGCATTAAAGACCAGCTGCCGTGACAAAAAGGCAATATTCATCTTGCTATTTTACCTTGCCAATCATGTTTGTAACTATTAAGAGAGTGAGCGACCGAGAAGGAGCGACAGAGGAGGTGCGGGAGAGAGAGAATACAATGGGGCAGTAACCAAATAGGTGAACAACACATCAATCCAACAATGTGTCACGGCGGTTTACAACGTCATTGTCAACTGGATGTTGGTTCCTCATCCGGAGAGATGAGAGAAATGGTCATTCATGGTTTAGTTTTCCTATTATAGGAAGTGGGGTTAAAGCTGTTTAAAGGCTAAAGAATGACAACAAGTATTAAGTGACTAAATAATGACACAAATGTTAAGGAGATAGGAAGTGTGAGAGAAGGGAAAAGTATGAGTAAAAGGAATACAAGAGGAAGGGAAAATAAAATAAGGAAAGAGGCAGAGAGGGAGAGTGAAACAGTGAGAGGTCCTGTCATGGCTATACATCGAGTAAGGATTATGAAAAACCCATTGGCAAGGAGCCACCTCGATGGTGCAGAAGAATCAACCTTTCCCTAACCCCATCATTCCACTGACAGCTAGAGAGACATGAGAAACGGAAAGGAGTGGACGGGTTTGAGTACTATGCTGGATCTGCTACCCTGTTCCATCAGACAATTGTATGGCCTCCTGAATAGGACTAGTTTCCAACAATAACACCGCCTGAATGTTCCTGGGTCACTGGACACCAAAAGACACTGAACAAACAAAAACATCTGAAATGTGACATTTTACAATGCAGAGAACATTGACCATCCCACCAGGGGCATGTCCTGGCTCAATGGCCCTCCATGGCACTGGTTCTGTGGAGCTCATTTGGTGTGGTGCTCTTGGCGTGTACAGGTGACACAGACCCAAATATTTTGTGAAAGCACTTTGTGACAACTGCTGATGTAAAAAGGGCTTTATAAAATAAATTTGATTTGATTTGATTTTGATTTGAATACACATCAGACATGTTAAAAAACGCTAGTTATAGAATGAAAAGGCATTTTATTAGCCATGTGAAATAGCATTCAATAACATGGTGCTGGGACCAACATTTTAAATGCTGACGAAGACCTTTGAGGTCACAATAAAATAGCGTGAGCCTTCAACGTTGCGAGGGAAAGCACGTTTTCTTTACGTATTACAGCCAATCTAATTATATCGGAAATGGCAAAACAAACGCTGAACATGTCAACGATGCCACAGTGAGTGGCGAATGGAACCAAGTCACATGATCAAATTTGAGATCACATGTTTAGAACACATTCTTGTTTCTGGGAGTGCAGTGGTGTAGGATGTGCACCAAAATACAATGTGACTTTGTTATTAAGCCAAACCTGATTCATGTGGGTGTGTGTGTGTGTTACCTCATATGAAGCCGGACACACATACTATCACAAAGTCATGGGTTTAGTCACACGGTACATCATCTGAACTGGAGATGAAAAAGACAAGAAAGCAAAACAAAATAAATTGAGCTAAAAAGCTTTGTCCTGATTATAGTATTCTAAACTTCATGAAGAGAACCCACAGCCCAAACATGCTCCTAACAGGGAACCTGTCAGATATAATCAGTCCCATAAAGGATCTTCCCTCTCCCAAAACATCTTATCTCCACAGGTTTTTTACTAAATACGAGTGCTAAACAATTAAGGATTTTTGAAATTGGTTTGGTTTCCAGCTGATTTGTGATTACAGTTTGATTGCATTCGATTTATTCACATTAAATGCAAATATGAAATAATGAAAAACAATTGCATGAAATAACTTGGTGTTGGTTGTGCTCATTACTCCTTGAATATAAAATGTCAGAGTTGTATATTGCATTGTTTTACAACGTTACCATTTAATTTTACCAGTCATAATCTAAACTCTCCTAAACAGCAAGACACTCAATATCCAGCAAAGTAGCACATAGTTTACTATTGGGTGGTAAACTATTGGTTTACAATTAAGTGGTAGAGAAAATTGCCTTTTGGGCCACGACATTTGAAATGTTATAATGTTTGAACGTGATAACCTTAACATTGACAGAAATGCTCTGTTCTTTGTCTTTGCAAATTAAAATGATAGTAAATTTATCACAAATCTCCACTACGAAATACACATAGCAGGAATCATTTCCTATAGCCTGCTTGGGCTGCTGTTATGCTTCTCCTGACTTGCAGCTCCAGCTAATTATGTATCTACTAAGACATCATTCCCCCTACTAATGTTATAGCATTAGCTTCTAATTTTATGGTGGTCTGGACTAGTGCTGTCACAATATCAAATTTTCACTACATGATTATCGTGGCCCACAAAACTCACTGTATTGATATTATCGTGCCATCTATAGAAAATTTGAAGTAAAAGTCAGTCAAATTCATCTTCAATTTTGTTTAATGTGTTTTTTTAATCTTTTTTGGCAAATGAAACAAACAAAATACAAGTATATGGAGGTGGAGAGAGTTTGTAACCATAAGTCTACAAATAAAAAAATAAAAGCACACACTAGTGAAAAGGCAACAAGATAAACTGCTAAACAAAAGATTCACAAGGCCTAACACTTTTTTGGAAAAATACATTAAAAAGATTGCCAAGTGAATAGGCTATGAAAAGCAGTTAATTCAAATGCTAGTGTATAGGCCCAGTGGCTTGTAGTTTTACCATATGCATCCATGAATAAGCTATAGAAAAATTTACAGGAGTTTTTGGAAAAATACAACATCCCTTTTTCCACGTGAACAGGCTACTAAAACGTTGTGTCTTTGCGGATCTCTCCTTGGGCTTCTTGTGGGGCTAGCAATTTGATTTCAATGCCAGTGCATAGGTCCAGTCTCCTTGTTTTAGCACATGCATCTTTGTCTATAAGTGACATGAATAAGGGATTGAAAAACTGACAGGGTTTTTCTGAAAAAAAACTACTTTTTCAGTTTTGCCAAATGAGTTTTGCCAAATGAATATGATATTATCATATGTGTATTATTAACATGATATCAATATTTCCTTTTTTAAACATCATGGTTATCTTCAATACTGGTATATCATGACACCCCTAGTCTGGACCTGATGGAAGAGAACCTGGTAACCTAACGGTGTATTCCCCTTAATGACACTTCTGGTGACAATATTTAAATTCAAATAACATGTCAATACACTCCCTATTCACACCCGCAGAGGTTGGCTATAGATTTACTGTAACACATGCATGTGCAGTTTCTTGATCACACATAAATTAGAGTTCAGAGTTATTGTCTCTGGACAAAATTTTTGTGGACTAGGTCCACAAACTAGTTTTCCAGGATAAAAACATGCTAATGTATTTTTTCACCAAAGTTCCCCTGATGTGTTGTACATGATTTGTGCTGTACATATCTTTTTCCCCAACATTAGCAGCTAAGACAGCTGAGCCAACCAGTTCAAATATTTTATCAAGCAAAAGGGAATACACAAGTTACTATTGCTAACGCGCACTAATTGCTAATTGCTAACTAGCAATAGTGATTTTTCGCAAAGCAGCTGCCTTCTGCCTGATTTTCAGTTGCAGTTGCTTTTTTAATTTTGGCAAAGCATGCAGAATTCCAAAAACAGCTAAGCAAGTATGTTAGAAGTAGTGTTATAAGAGATAGTGTTAGTAAGCTAACACTACTTAACTTTACTTATGTCAGTAATGTTATTAGCTCCAGTGAATGCCTAATGATGTCTGTTTACACATGGGACCGGAAACAGCCTTTAACTTTTAAACGTAAACCTTGTACATAACAGCTCACATAACTATAAAAGACATTGGGCAATGCATTATTCACGCTGCAGTGATCGGTAAGGAGTATCTCATCGAAATATATGCAAAATAACTTTGTGATGGTAAAAAGAAACAAATAAGATTGGCGCAAACCGACATTATAAATGCTTGGCAGTGGAAAAAGGTGAAAATAGTTGTGTTAATCTCAGTGAAGCCTTTGTAGGGACAAAACAAAATTACTGTAATTACTCATCACATTAGACTATATTACAGCAGTCTTGACCGGCTCAAACTGAGTCAAGCTAATTAAGCTAGCTAGCTTTAAAACAACACATTTATCATTCCATGTTACGATACAGTCAATCACAGGGCCTTCCCTACAGCTGTAAATTAGCAGATCACTCTTACAGCACAGATTTTCAACTCTGTACCTCGAAGGCAGTTCAAATGAGTTTTTTTCATTTTAACTCTGATCAGGGACTAGGCGGGTGTAATCAATAATGTGGAAGAATATATGTGTGTACCGACCATCATTGGCATCCATTAAAGGCCAGCTTGAAGGTTCATCATACACTAAACGATTAGTAAGCAAACATCACGCACTCAAGTGGTAGAGGTCTCTGAATAGTATCTTACCACAGCTCAATAAACTGTTAAACATTTACATAGTGTAACACACAATTGTGTTTCTTTTCCTCAGTCGACAGCCTAACCACTGTTTTGTACCTTGTGTGGGACAGGAGACACAGGATGATTTGCAATCTTTAAAGACATCTAAACCCCCAAAACAAAGAGGCCTTTAAAACCACGGTTCTGGTGCACTTATGAGAAGGCTGAAGAACTGTTACATCTTTGTGTACAAAGCAGTGCTTGGATTACTGCCAACTTATCTATGCTCCTTACTAACGAGGTCATCGCAGACTTAGAGTCACCATTCTCAGCAACTAGAAGTTTTCATGGTTCCTAATCATGTTCCAATATGGCTCCCTGACCTTGGGAACTGATGGGAAATACTTTAAAATGGGAGGAAAGGGTTTTACTGAATATGTTTAAAGGAAAATGTAATTGACCACGGTCATTGTATTTTATCGTGTCGTGTGTATGTAGGAAATCTTCCCGCTGACCTCTCGCCAGGCCCCCTTGGGAATAATTTATTCTTATCAAGGGTGTTTTACTGGTTAAATAATTTTTTGGGGCCATCATTCCTGATGGAGGCTGTTTGAGCTCCCTTTAAAGCTTTTATTGAGAACTCAGGGAAAAAAGAAAAAAGAGAGAAAAACAGAAAGAAATGAGGGAGATAGATGTTGATAGTGAAAGAGGGAGAAGACGGAGAGAAAAGAAAACAAGAAGAAGACATAAAGAAGAGAGACGGCGTAATGCAACAAAGCCACACCCCCAAAACCTTATCCTGTAGAGAACAGTGTCCAAATAATTCCCTGTACCACCGCCACAGTCCATGCAGAGCATAATAGCCTAGAATCAGCCCCCCTCCCCCGACAGTCTACAGGAAGACTGGTCACAGCAGGTGGTCCTGGGAGGGAAGAACCCCCACGCTGGCCCCGGATAGAGGTGAGGTTACAGCTCAGAACACTACTAGGTGAATTGAGGCCAGCATACAATATTCATCACCCGTGCCTCCCGAGCTCTTGATTACACAGTATGCAGAGTTCATTCCCCAGTCTCCTCTGAAAGGATGTTGCACCTGGCCACTTCATCTTCCATCCCTTTCAATCAGATCAAATACGATCAAGTCAGAAGACAATTTGTTCGGTTCACCCATCAATCAATCAATCAATCAATCAAATTTATTTTATAAAGCCCTTTTTACATCAGCAGTTGTCGCAAAGTGCTTTCACAAAACACCCGACCTTAAAACCCCAAGGAGCAAACAACAGTAGTGTTGTTCCCAGGTCAGACAAGCCGTTCAGATGCAGGACGTCTTGGATTCTGCAAAGTGTCGGCAACGTTCCAAAGGGAGGCTGAAATGATGGGAGTCATTATGACTCAGACGAACAAATATGCAAACTGAATGTTTTTGGAAACCTCATGACCGCTCTGATATTATTTAGAATTCCTAACATATTACCTGCATGCAATTATGTAGTAATGACTGAAATGGGTGCTTGTTGGTAGACTGGGGGAAACATATAGTACCTTGAAAAAAACATGCAGTATGTTTGTTAAATCAACTTAAGAAAAAGTCAAGGACTCAAAGGTGTTTTTGAAAATGGCAGAGACACTCGGATGGTCACATCAAAATCACTTGGCCTTTATAGTGCTATGCAAGCTGACAACTGTGCTTTGTGACATGGCACATTATCCTGCAGGAAGAATCCACACCATAACAGTAAACTGTAGCCTTGAAGGGATGCACCTGGTCAGCTACAATGTTCAAATCCACTGTGGAGCAAAACCATTACTGAATTACTGTTAAACAATCTAATGTGCAACCGAAAAACTCTCAACCTCATCATTACACCACAGCAACCTGTCTATTACATTGACACCAGGCAAGATGGCTCCACGGACTACTTCTGCTTCCGCCAAATCCTGACTATGTCATAATCATGATGCAACTAGAGTTTGGACTCAGCAGACCAGGCAAAGTTTGGCCTTTGTGGTCCAGAGTTCTGCCTGCTGCAATTGCCCATCCATGACAAACACCAATGAGACTGTACAACCAGGAAGGCAGGAGTTTCAGATATACTGGAAATTGAACACCTTACACTGAAAATCAACGCACACAGTCACTCAGGTCACTAGATATACCCATTCTAACGTTAAACTGAACAGTAACTGACATCATTTCTCACTTTCTGCCAGCTTTATATAGCAAGCCTGGCTACTGAGTATCCTGAACATTCTGCTTCCATCTACAATAGAAATACTATAAAGATTATACTTGTATGAGATATGCAAAAGAGCATTCAATGAACTCTTAGCAAAACATAAAAATGTAATTCAACTAGAAAGTAGATTGGACACAGAACAGCCGATGCTACAAGGGACACAGAACAACAAGGAAAACAGTGATCATCATCAATCCTATATATTTCCTCCACTCTTCTACAATGACAACGCAATGTCTGGAATGGAGTCACACGTTTCCACAACGTATTTCCTTAAGTTTGCACTATTTGCTAATTCCTGCCCTGTGACCCGTTCCTCTTCTCCAGCTCTTCCTAAAAGACCACTCAGGGAGGTCACACTGACGGGGGAGTGAATGGATCTCATCCAACCAAGCCAAATCCAGTCCAAGTCAGAAGGCACCTGTCTTACTCTCATAGCCTGTGTCATTGCCTCCAGATACCTTTTTTACCATACAGAATGGAGTTACTGTAATTACAGAACACACTCAAATGCACAAGAGCACACGCCACTCATGGGCCGGGGCTCACGCATGCAAACACACACACACATTGCTGCAGAACGGAATGTTACAGGAGCAAGCCTTCTTTTCAAAGATTAATTACCCTGAGTTACATTATGGATGCTCTGTTTATCTGGAACAGAACAGCCTCTAAATAATGCACAGCATTCCACACAGCCACAGCCACCGTTCCACACAGCCACAGCCACCGTTCCACACAGCCA
>JACXGJ010013017.1:0-10561 GCA_016801105.1 Esox niger
TCTCTCTCTCTCTCTCTCTCTCTCTCTCTCTCTCTCTCTCTCTCTCTCTCTGTCTCTGTCACTCTGTCTCTGTCACTCTGTCTCTCTGTCTCTCGCTCTGTCTCTCTGTCTCTCGCTCTGTCTCTCTTTCTCTCTTTCTCTCTGTCTCTCTTTCTCTCTGTCTCTCTTTCTCTCTTTCTCTCTGTCTCTCTTTCTCTCTCTCTCTTTCTCTCTCTCTCTCTCTCTGTCGCTCTGTCACTCTGTCTCTGTCGCTCTGTGTCTGTCTCTGTCTCTGTCTCACTCTGTCTGTCTGTCTCTCTCTCTTTCTCTGCCTTTCAGTAAAATTCTATTAAATTCAGCTTTATTAGCATGACGGTTATTACAACTGTATTGCCAAAGCTAGAGGTACAATAACAACAGAACTACTGGGCCTCTCTCTGTCTCTCTCTGTCTCTCTGCCTTTCTCAGCCTCTATCTTTTCTTCTATCATTTTCATTCTCTAATTTTCTATCTTTTCTGTTTCTCTGGAATGTTAAATGTATCCCCTGTAGTGCAGCGTGAATACATTGTTGAATAAGTGATGGATGTTATAGTATTTTCAGTATATTATCAATGTAGTCTGGTCACGTCCGTAATGTTTGGTGTAACTGCCATTTTCATTTCAAAAACCGAAAATATGCTTTCTACCATAAACGTGTTTTACGAAAGAAAGCTGCCCTCTTGATATCGCACAAACAGGCGGTCAGAACGCCAAAAGCTGTTCACAGGATCTTTTCAAATCAGCGGCTTGTGTGCGTCTCCAATTTGTTGGTTGTTGGCGAAGCGCGTCTATAGGTGCACCGTATTATTTCCATTGTTAGAGCGGGCAAAGCCATCTAATCTGCTGCAGAATGGGCCTAATCTCTTTAAGAACATCAGCCATTTTTATCGTTAACAGTAAGGTCAGCACTGCCAAGCAAAGCAGAGAAAGTAGGGGAAAGTGTGAAAATAAAAATGGCAATTGCCTGTCAGGGCTACTGGCCCAAACACACAAGGCCAGCGTGTTTATCTCACTTCGTCTGCAGGAAAAAGCGTAACAAATGACACCGGGTGTGAGGTTCCAGCATGCCAGGCTACCCAACACAGAAATGGGAAGGTCTTTGGAGAACAGCAGTATTTATAGCTGTCTGATTTACTGCTTGAATCAAGATAAAAAATGATTGTTCTTTTGATGCTCAAAGCTTGAAGTGGAGACTTGAGTCTGATATGTGGTGTTTCTATTCAACCTTCTTGTTTAAGTTTTGACCAGGGATGCAAACCTGCTGGTCATTATGACGATGAATAACAGCTGCTGTTTTCCACGGTTGTTTAAGAAATGTCTTCAGATCAGTACTGTAAAGTGGTAAGCAATGTTCAGGCTTGCACAGAACGGCCTGCTTCCGGTAGGTAGCAAACGAAAAACTATTTTGGAGATCACAAAAGAACACAAGTAGAGATTTCCGTTTGTCGGTAGCCGTGATATGTGGGGGAGTTTGATCCTCAGGGAGTCTATTTTGGGAACTCCAGTTGGATTTACAACGGGAAAAGTGTTGTTTGGTCGGCCCTTGGAGCCGAGTCCTGGGGCTGTGCTGACATCTGGTGCCCTGCCTGTGCCAAGATGCCCCCACGGTACCTGCATGGGCCTGGCTCAGACCCCGACCACCCCAAACACCTCTACGCTCCCACACTGGGGCAGTTCGGTGCAGGAACATATGTCACCCCTACACCTCTGAGGATCACGGTAATTAATCCTGAGATGTGAGCAAGGCCTGTTCACACGCACACACACACGCGCACGTGCACACAGACCCCAACAGGAAATAGGAGTCCTGAAGTATGTGTACCCAGTACCAACAAACTTTTTTTCTCAATTTCTCTATTTAGGCTTCACCTATATGTCTTTCTCACAACACGACACTTTAAAGCTGTATTTACTTTCTGGGTTCAGGCAGAACAGCACAGTACACTGAAACTGAGATCCTGTTTTGAAAAGTTTCTGGATGGAATTCTTAGTAGTTTATTTAATTCATTTTGCTAAGAACATCTTAGTGGAATAATTTGTCCTGGTGCTTGGTTGCCATCTCTGGCCTCCATCTCTGGCCTCCGTCTCTGTCCTCCGTCTCTGGCCTCCGTCTCTGGCCTCCATCTCTGGCCTCCATCTCTGGGAACACTGGTGACAAGAGAAGAGCACCTCCATGTTAACATCTTCCACAGTCCTTTGCAGTTTATCTCTGAACTGGCCTTTCTGAGACTTGCCCAGATCCAAGCCTTCAGGCGATGCTCTGAGCCCTTCAGAACGTTCAACTAATTACACTTTCACACTACAAACATGTAAAGCCATTTGGGCTCATTAGGTCGCCTCTAGTCACAGGTACTAAACATCAAGGTGACACACAGCTCGTTCAGAATTGAATTCAAACAATTATTGTAATTTTGTGTCAATTACATTTTTTTTTAAAAGCCCTTTCTGAAGCTCATGTGGGATATTATTTATATGAAACACTAATATGGCAGATGAAAGGCAGAAGCGTTTTCACAGAATACCTGTGTATTTTACTGCCCTTGGATTAAGTCCTTTTGGCTTTTCTCTTTGTTCGCTGTTGTTGTGGCAGTTTTTCCATCACGTTCACATCTTATGTATGTCAAATCTCAAATGCTCTGCTAACAGTTGAAAACCTTTGTCGCCCTATTGCCTTTTTCCCTCAAAGGGAGCCTTTTGTCCCTTCGCTAAGTCCTTCAGGAGGCATTTCAGAGGAAGGAGTAAACTGGTAATTCAATAGTACTGCTGTTATTTGCCAAGAGGCCCTAAATTATAAAGCTGCTGAAAAGCCATCTATTTCCCAATAGACTGTGGTCTGTCACTGATAGCCAGCTTTTTATTGAGTCCACATAGTGTCTGTGACAACCAGTGTGACCTCCAGATATGGGAGACGAAGCAGGAAGTTTGAATGGGGATTGCTGTGCTATCTTGTAAACTCATTTGAATATGCAACAGTGATCAATCATGTCAACATTGATGTCAGAAATGTCTAAATATTGGCATTGGCCTATTATATTATAGGAATATGGACTGTTGACATTGACCAGTGATTTGTACATTGGGACATCACTACATTGGTGCATCATGGGTAGTTCCAAAGATATACATAATAACGTATGCCTAAAACAACCGTTCTGAAGTTCTAGGTAAACAGATTGTGACCAAAGTCTTTGACCACCCTTCATTGTTACATGTGGACGACTTCTCAGAGGTTTCCACTGGATTCCCAGTCAGCAGGCTTGAGGGGGCAGATTCACATCTGCTCTCTGGTTGCTGGAGGCACACCACATTATTTTCACGGTCAAAGTGGCCAAAGCCATCTGATCTGCTGAAGAATGTGCATAATCTCCAAAGGCATGTGGTTTTCATGGAGCTCCTCTAGTGGCTGATAGGTGGGGTTCGTCTAAAGACCTGGGTCCTTTACGAGGACAACAAGGAGCCTGTCCAAGTCCACCATGTAAGAGCTGATGTCACAGCAGCAGCAACCTAGCTGTTTAAAACTGACGTTTGACAACATGCAGTTGTTCATGGACCTTCAGTTGACAAGGGAAGGACTGTTTGCTGTGATATAATGGATTCAGGATCTGATGATTTTGGCTGTTGCAGTGATGGCTGGTACAACCCGTTTACTAATGCGAGAACTCTTCCTCCTAATATACAGTTAAGCATCCTAAACGGTATATGGGCATGCAGATTGTTAATACTGTTCTATGCTCTGGGTGGTGTCCCAGACAGGGCAGATGTTAGCCTTTGGTACGTTTGCCTGATTGCCCTTAAGAGACCAGGTTCTGAACCATTGGGCTAAGACGCTCGGAGTGCTGCGAGGCCCAGCTGACATTTGTGGAAGATGCGTCCCAGTCCCTTCAGTGTTTTCCACTTTAAAGGTGTGATTATATCCATTTCTCTGTGAAATGATGTGGGGGAGGAGTTTTCTCTCAGGTGCGTTGGGCAGTTCGAGTGATGTTCCACTGAAACATTCTCTGCCTTCCCCTTGCATATGGATGTGTTTATCCAGTGAAAACGGGCCTCGACTGGTCCCATCTGTTCTATGTGGAGCGTTGTGAACAGCACCAGGGCCCGGAAAAACAGGTGGGTGTGCTGGTTACATCACACAGGTGTTGGATGGTGTGACTCAGGGATGAATCAGGAGTAGGAACTGCTCCGCCAGCCGTCTACTGAGCAAACAAAATGGCCACAGAGTTTGTTGTCCTAAATTCACCAAAGCGGTTTAGTATGATGCTGTGGTTTCTGTTCACTGGCCTCTCTGTGGTGAGTGGCCTCCTCTTAGGAGTGTCTGTTCACTGGCCTCTCCTCTGTGGTGAGTGGCCTCCTCTTAGGAGTGTCTGTTCACTGGCCTCTCTGTGGTGAGTGGCCTCCTCTTAGGAGTGTCTGTTCACTGGCCTCTCCTCTGTGGTGAGTGGCCTCCTCTTAGGAGTGTCTGTTCACTGGCCTCTCCTCCTCAGTGTCTGAACATTCCTGGTTAGAAAATCCACTTAGATCCTGTCATTATCAAATAAGCTGGAGTTGAACTTGAAGGATTAAATAATTTGAAACCAGAGTATCAGACTGATTTCAGATGGTGGCAGGAATAACGTCCATGTGATCAAAATGTATGCTGATCAGGAAACAACTCTGTGGATATGCATGGATGAGATCTCTCTGGCGTGCCATGCAGGAGGCAAAAGTGGCACAGACATTAGAAATAGCCACGCTGGGCTGTGAGGGGTTGATGCTGAGCTCTAAAGTGGACAGTGTTACTTGTCTCCGTTAAGGCCTAAGGCCCGTCTAACCACCGTTTGTCTTCAGTCCAACTCAATGGAAACGATGTAGGGTACAGAGAACTGGTGTGAAGTGTGCAGAGCCTATTCAAAACTCCTTTCTGGAAAGGCTTCGATCTGTCATTTGAATTAAATCCGGTTGTGTTTTTGCCAGACTGCGTAAGCGGAGCCGGCCAAGAAGAGTGAATGTGAGTGGACTGACTGACTTTGTTAAATAGCGTGGTGGTTAGAGAAGCAGACCTGCAAGCTGTAGGTCCCATGATCCAATCTCATCGCAGTCAAAACAAAGGATGCATTTGGATTTGTTCCGGAGAGCCAAAAAAGTTGCTGATTATAATCTTCACTATCTACATTATATTAAGCCTAAAATAAAGCTGTTACGGTTATATTGCGACTGTTCCTGGTGGATTTTCAAACGTGGGTGTCTGTGCATGCTATTAATGTAATGGTGTAGGTTTTATCAAAACCTGTGTTTTTCACCATTCTCTCGTCTTTTCACTTGACGAGAAAGTCAGTTATCGTCGCCTGTAGGTATTGTATCAATGTCGTTCACGAATGAAAGAAAAACAAATGTTCTGTACCATCTAATGGAATAGATTTGGCTGAGAGAAGTTCATCTTCAATCTCGCTAGCAACTGCTACATTTTTATGATTATTCTTAGGAATTTAGTAGATTCTATTAAGCCTATTACTGGCTAATACGCTGTTTAAATGGCCAGGGGCAAAAGCCATGCAGTTCTTAGACGCTATGATGGAGGTAAATTAAATTAGAAACGTGAGTCAATTTAACACAATGCTCAATGGTATCTAGCGAAATATTTCAACTTGGCATGATGTTAATGCCTGACAATGAGCTAATGTGGAGATGCTACACCGACGCTGGGAATATGTATCCAGCATTCAGCATCGTGGTGTTGTGGTTAAAGACTGCATCTCACTAGGGAGACCCCAGTCAGACTCGAGAGAGGGCTACAATGTTTATTCATTTTAATTGCGGGCCGGCTGAACTTGGCTTGCCTGGTTCCTTTTCTGGTTATTATGGTCATCTAAAAAATGCTTCTTAGTTTGACCCTAGTTATGCAGTCACTGTTTAGCTGAAGGATTCATCAAATTTCTCCAGTACAGAGGATTGACATTTTCAAAGTTCCTAAGAACTTGGAAGCACGTTGTTCCTAATATTTCAAGCTCGTAACAGGTCCCTCCTCTTTTTCCCATTTCCAGACAGAATGGTGAGTAAAGACAGGGCAGTGAATAGAGAAGCTTTGAAATGAATCAGTAGTAATCTCTAGTTAGAACAGTCTGTCTGTGTCTCTCTCACTCTATGACCTGGTCTCTCTTCACCAGGTTCCTCTGTCTGAAATATCTGCTGATAGATTCCATGAATCACTTTTCCATGTGTGTTTCAGAACACGGGCTTGGTCCAGATGTTTCACTGGTCATATGTTGCCTCAACCTTGACATGCATTCAACACCCACAGTCTGCTCACTGGCTAGTTAATGTCAGGAAGATCTTTTCTTATCATTTAGAGCACTTGACTTTTAATCCCTTTCTCATGAAACCAGCAGTGGGCTGAGTTCTGTAGTTTCCTGTCCTGGGATTGGGTTATGTTCCTAAGCTAAGGGTTTGTGGGTCTGGAACCAGTAGGTTTGTGTACAGATGATTTTAATCATTTCGGAAAAACTCAAACCCATTTCTGAGAGGCCATTCTAGGGCTGTGTGGTATGTTTCCTATTTTTCTGCATTTCTCTGCAGTCTGTTTTAGATGCAAAGGTCCGGCTTAGTGCAAAGGAATGTCAATTACAGGCTTAAACTTTGCCACGGACGTATGCGAAAAGCAAAGTCACTTTTAATGTTCCCTGGTATATCAGAAAGGCGACGAGACCCAAGCAAAGAATACATAACTCTGAGTTTTCAGCCAGAGAAACACAACAGATTAAGCAGACAAAAACATGGCGATGTCTAAAGCGAAAACATATTTGCTCTTTGCCTTTGGGTAGCAAGGGCTTGGCAGGCTCCTCTTGCACAATAATCCTCCCACTCTAGAGTATTGAAGCTTTGAGGCCACACGCCAGGCTGTCCGTTCATTGGTTAGTGGACGTCTTCGCGGTCACCCACTTGCCCATCAGCCAGGAGAAAGCCTCAAGTCTCAAGCTCACCATTGTGACGTACCACAGATTTTCTTTTTGCTGCCGAACAATTGATTCTCATTATGTTCCTCCAAAGACAAATGTGTGTGGGTTTCTCAGTTCTTCCTGGGCCTTTTATGTAAATGCTGTATGTGTTTCACCCTCAGAAGGGGGTTGGAAGTAGAGTCAAGTGGTACGTTCAGCATCTGCAGAGGGGAGGAATTTCCATCAGCTGCAGTGTTTGAGGGTGTAGGAGAAGAAAGACTTGTCGAGTCAGCTTTGGAGAAACCAAGAACCTCCCGAACGCTAGGCGCTGCTGCGCCGACAGCGTTTGATAGTCTGTGCCTATAATGCAAAACCCCATCAATGGGGCTATTGTGACGAATTTCAGGATTCCTGTCTTCAGCCTTTTAGATGAAACATGTCAGCTTCTGTACTCCACGCCTCCAGCTTGTCAACTTTATGAAAGATGAACTGAAAGGCATCCAACAGAGCCACTCCTATCTCCTTTCACCAGGGACAGAAACAATTAACATAAATTACAAGGCCAAACACGCAACTGACTCATCTCTTTAAGTGTTGCTGTGTTTTGTTGAAGTTAAATGGACACACTTTGTACCAGTATGTTAGACAAAGACCTGATGGTGTTGAGCACTTATTCGCCTGCACTGACCTCTGCCATTACCAGGACTGGTACACTGGCATTGATGTGGATGACTTGGCCTGTTATGGCGTCTGCCAACAGCCTGTTCAGAGCTCAGATGGAAAGGCTAGTTATGATGTTAGCATAACGCGATGATGGATGCCTGTACAGGTGCTTCCAGTTGTCTTTGGAAGGTGCCAGTAACTACGTGTTTGTTCGGTGCCCCTGTGTGCCAGGGTCAATAAAGGACGCCTCTAAGTGCTCAGAGTGGCTCAGATTGCTCACAGCTCACTTTTGTAGCTCTGACCACCTCAGAAAATCTCAAAGGAGTTTGTGCTGTTGATTTGTCCTGTTCCAATTCAGGCTGTTAACATGCGTTAACATGCATTTGAAACATTTGTGTTCTGTGAACTTGATCTGCTCTCAAGATGATTCATTTTATGTTTGTATAAGACATGTATGGTCTGTGACGTCTAAGGGCAAGGTTTCAGAAATTAGTTTGTAATTCTCTGGCATTATTTTTGTGAAGGAAGTGGAACTGCTTGGGGCTTTCATAGTGAAGACAAAGCATCACTTAAGGCTCCTTAGATAGAAAGCTTTTGGGGAAGAGACACAGTCAGAGGTGAAGTCCCTTCAGTGGCATGTGTCTCCCTCTGGCTCCGCTCGGTCTGAGTCTTTGAGGACAAACAAGCAGAGCCCAGCTGGACTGCTGGAACAGGACAAGGCTTTCAGAGCAGGTTAATGCAGTGCGTGGGAATTGAAGTCAAAGTCACATTCCCTCATCACCATGGTATCTATATTGGGAAATCCCCCCCATCTCTGTCCATCCCTCTTGTGTTTAGTACTAATTCCTCCTAAAAAAAAGAAAAATAATTAGCATTGCTGAAACATTATCTGTTAAGCATAATTTGATCCTTGAGAAATTAAGCTATTTAATTAGAAACTGGCCATGATTCATGTGATGACTATAGTACGCTATGTATGATCTTGAATACAATCCGAGGTTACCAATTGGAGATCAAGTACTATAATCAAACCAGTTTGTAATCAAATTTCAATGTGGTAATGTTACAAAAATGCCAGTTGTATCTGTTTCTAGCAGCATTTCTGAACAATCTGCGATGTGGTGGGTGTAATGACTTGTTGAGTTGAAATGGAATGACCCTGGTGAACAGTGTGTTTTGTGTTGAAGACTGCGTGTTGTGTCAGAGTGGGACGCTTTATGTATGACACAGACACCTAATGGTCATCATGTGAGAGGTCAGTTGACGTGGCCATCTGTCCCTCCCAGCACACTGCACTGACCCTTTGGTTAGATGGTCATGATGGAACACACTGAGGGCCATTGTGCTGCTAAGCACATCTGTTCTGCTGTCCTGTCCACCGGCGACTTAGCCTGCCAGTGCTGCTGCTTCCTGCCAGTGCTGCTGCTTCCCGCCAGTGCTGCTGCTTCCCGCCAGTGCTGCTGCTTCCCGCCAGTGCTGCTACTTCCCGCCAGTGCGGCTACTTCCCGCCAGTGCGGCTACTTCCCGCCAGTGCGGCTACTTCCCGCCAGTGCGGCTACTTCCCGCCAGTGCGGCTACTTCCCGCCAGTGCGGCTACTTCCCGCCAGTGCGGCAACTTCCCGCCAGTGCGGCAACTTCCCGCCAGTGCGGCTACCTTCCGCCAGTGCGGCTACCTTCCGCCAGTGCGGCTACCTTCCGCCAGTGCGGCTACCTTCCGCCAGTGCGGCTACTTCCTGCTGGGCTTGACTTGACTAGTGTTGCTCTGGAAGGAATATTTGTAAGGCTTGGTTTACCACTAAACGTCAGACATGTTGGTATCTTTCACGTGTTTTAAATGATTTATCACATCTGCTGGCCCTTAGTTATTCACAGATGCCTGTAATTGATGTCGGTTCTGTATGTTCGTGTGTACAGCATATGCAGGACTCGCAGGACATCTGAGAAAATAGTTTAAAGCCATTTACATGACCTCCCATTCAGAATGCAATACTGCCGTTGTTCTCATTGTTACACTATTTCATGAATTCCTGTAAGCTTCCTGCAAGATTTGACTCTTCTGTTGATTGTGATTGCTTTTCTTTTCCTTGTCCTAATGATCCCACACAGCTTTAACTTACGATTTTAGTCATTTGGAAAATTGCTTGAACGACTGTTAGACTTTATTCAGGAATATGTACTGCATATATGTAGTCCTTTTGGGAGATTTTTATACTTGTTTCATGTAACTAGAGTTTTCTACACTCTACACAGCTTAAGCTGTCTAGCAAAAGCTCTCCGACTCCCCTTTGGAGAACCCTTTGGAGAACCCTTTGGAGAATTCTTCAATACACAGATTCCTCAAAGCACAGATTCCTCTTACTCTATATTTAAATGAATGAATATTGTAATTTTTGATGGTAGATTTTATTGTGATGGTGGCCCATGTTGACTGAGGTCAAATCTGGAGCAGCACAGTTAACTAGAACACTAGCTGGAGCTAATCACCCCTGCCCTCTGCTACATTGCGTGCCAGTAGGAGCTGGGAGCACTGATTCTGTTACAGCACTTAGCCCACTTTACGTGCGAGTGTGGGCGTGCTTGTGCCTGTGTACGTACGTACATACGGTTAACGGTCTTAACCATAGTGTGATCTCCGCCCAGCTGGGCAATAAGGTCTCAACATTATTCATGTCTTATCTCCTGCAAATTAAGGAAATTGTCCTTGTAGAGCCGAGGTCAGACAGCCAGTTCAGCCATCGTGCTGTCCACCCTGTTACAGTACTAACCAGATCATCCAATGGAGACAAACCTGCTGTCTTCCCCCAGAAAAGGGCAGGCTGTGGGAAATACCCTCCAATCCAGCTTGTGCTTTCCCACAACTTAAGAATAAGAGATGTATGCATTCACACACACTCTCCCTCTCACACACACACACACACACACACACACACACACACACACACACACACACACTCATACCTTCACCCACACA
>JACXGJ010013018.1:0-16970 GCA_016801105.1 Esox niger
TCTACCTCCCGCCCCCATGGACCTCAACTGGAAACTACCTCCCGCCCCCATGGACCTCAACTGGAAACTACTTCTACCTCCCGCCCCCATGGACCTCAACTGGAAACTACCTCCCGCCCCCATGGACCTCAACTGGAAACTACCTGTACCTCCGGTCCCCATTGTAATGCCCACCTCAGACAGACCTGAGCTGGAGCATGTCCACATCTACATTCTCTGTATCTCACTCTCTTTCCAGACCCACATTAGCCCACACTAGGATAAAATCTAACGCCAGAATTGGCTTCCTGTCTCGCAACCAAGCAACCAAGCAACCGTTCTCTGAAACCAGTTGGTACGGTGCCCCGTCCTTCCTCCTAACAGCACATCACGCAGGGGAAGAGGATAACATCATTATCTGCATGAAGAACTCAGCCACTTCGACTGTGTGTGTGTGTGTGTGTGTGTGTGTGTGTGTGTGTGTGTGTGAAAGTGACAGAGCTTGAGCCGGTCTCCTTCTCGGGCAGCCAGACAAGTTGGACTCAGGCATCCCGCACGCAACATGCAGACAGCAGCCCCAGGAGAGGGTGGCTTTCTACTGCAACACACACTCATCCCACAGCTTCCACCAGTGACCCACATTCCCATAAGAAGGAGGCAGGATAATCTGAGTGATTGTGGCAGTCTCTCCATTGGAAAAGAAATTGGAGGAATTATCTAACTCGGTACTTCTCCTCGTTCCTCTTGCCCTCTCCTCCCCCCTCAACTCCCCACCTCCCATCTCCTCCCGTCTCCTCCTTAAGAGTGGGCACCAGAAGAAAGAGGCTAGCTATTGTAGAAGGAGAAAGAGAACATGCGAGGGAAAGATGAGTGTGACGGGGTAACTTTGTTTATAGCCACAGTAATCCATACAACAATAGTATCTTACTCTATCTCTCACACACAGTCCTGTATTACAAAAATGTGTTGGGACGCAAATATTTAATGCGCGCTAAACCCTAACTGTAACCTCAATAAAATAACCTACACCTAATGCCTAACCCTAAACCTAACCCGTAATGGTCACATTTAACTCATCCCTAGTGTCTAACCCTAAACCTAACCTCCAGTGGTAAAATATATCTCAGCCCTAATGCCTAATCTTGACCTTAATTGGATGTTTCATCCTAAACCTAACATGATCAAAAATCATGTTTTTCCTATAGGGAATATAGGAAACACACACACACACACACAGTAGTGGGTTCAGTTTTGTGTCTTCATGACCAGAACATTGGGAATAAATGTAACACTGGTTGCCATGGGAGCAGTGCAAGAGAAGAGGGCCATTCCGCCTCATTCAAAAAGGCATGACTGCGGCTCTGGACTGCTGAACAGGCTCTGACTAACCCAGTTAGCACTATGCTAATCTAATCTAATGGAAACAGGCTAACAACGCTAGCGGTAGCAGAAACACAGTGTGTTTACCGAGAGACTGGTGCTGAAAGTGCATGAAAAGGAGTGTTTGAACAGTGTCTTAACGGTTGGGTGAAGACGAACACTAGATGTCAACATCTGAATGGCATAGGCTACACATCACGCCGTCGTCTCCTGTTCAAACCCATTGATTGAGAAGGCTGGTGGTCGAGAAGGTGGCGAGGAGTGAGGACAGAGTAATTGAGATTCTACACTTGTCACACATAGGAGCCTGAATGATGTCTTCAAGTCACTTAACCTTGACATTGTCAATTAATTCGCGTCTAAAATAACCCCTGAAACAAGTAAAAACGAAAAGACGTGCGCGGGTCATAAATAAGTTGACTATTTTCTAAATTAATCTATGCGTTTTGGTGGGAAATGAATGATAACTAACTATGCCTTCTCTCGGCCCAGAAGCCTGACCCACCGTCGTATCTAAACATTTTGCAGGACACAGTTATAGAGCTCAGCATATTACGACTTCCTTCAAAATAAAGGTGTCATAGGTTTTATATATTATGTAATTACACACATACATATTTTAGCAGGAACTATTTCCGTGGGAGCGTCCCAAGACCCTGCGTCCAGCTGAGCACTGCAGACTACATTAAAATTCTATAGCCTCATGTGGGCGTGTCCAGCCAGCCTGAAGGCTGACAAAGAAAACCCCAGGTGCGCGTGCAAGCGGTTTATCATATCCTGCTTGATTACACCATATTATATACATTTCTATACGATTATCGGTCTGCGGCGGTGGCATAACTTTCACTTGTGCAATTCCGCATTACGAACGCCAGAACCCTGTCCTTACGTACATTGACGGATGGAACTGACGGCCTCGGTTAACACACTGCTTCCCCTGGAGTCAGTGTTGGGCAGGCAGAACCCATAGGCGTGTCCTTATGCCTATCAACCTTCTCCTTTGTTGACGCTATAAGACTGCCTAAATAGGCTAAAAATGGTATGTTGTGTTTACTTGGTGTCATCATTCTGCACGCATGCACGCGCACACAATGCCACTATTGTTACGAGAACGATCCACCAGTGTAATGTAACCTCCGCGTGCGTATTACTGGCACAAATGCGCCGGTGTCCATTTAGGCTAGCACGCACGCAGCGGGACAACCTGCCTAATATTTTTACTAGACGTACAATGTGTGCATTAAACACAAACAGGCGAAGAAAGAGATGATCAAACAGGATCATCATTGACAGTTAAACGAACGGGCCTAGAGAGCACGGACGCCATCCTCCTCCGCTCGCACAGCTGTATAAAGTACGCACAGCAAGGCCTTCTCCTTGTATACATCCTTTCCTATTTTCTATGCTATGGAATGACCCGATGATTTCAAAATCATCAGATGCGTCCAGGCGCAAAGAAAAGCGCTCATGCAAAGACAGAGACGCAAATCTTGAGGGCTATAGAGGCTGTTTATTTACGTAGTAGATGCTTTGTGCGTGAGAGGCTAGAAATATAACTAGCCCAGCATATTTTCAGATGCCTCTGTGCCTTGACCGAATCTCTTTAACATGATATTCAATTAACAGCAAATATCACTGCGTGCAAAAGACTGCGAACCCTAGATGAACAGCACCTGTCCGGCCTGTCAATGTGCACGTTACAGGGAAACCTGTTAACGCGAGGAATGTCCACCGGCAAACAGCCCACGATAAATAAATGCATCTTACCAGCCGAACCGTAGGACTTCGCAAGTAGCCACCGAACGCTCGCACACACCTTCGCTCTGTTGAAGTCGTACTGATCCAACGGTTTTATCTCCGGCACTGTGGACGTCTTCCTCATCTCACCCGCATCATCCATAGCCCCGGCAATCCACCCAGCCTCTCCCGGGAAGGAAGGAAAACCGGGGAAGGAGAGGAAAGAGGCGGTGGGGGAGGAGTGCAAGCCGGCGATACTGCTACAAAGAGGGGTGTTGCCGCACCCGTAGCGCGGAAAGAATGAAAAGATATGACGATCGATATAAATAATCCTATTTGAGTGTATTTTCTGGCGAATTTGAAATACCGCAGGATGCGGCCTCAATTAAGGTAGCCTGTTATCAATTCCCAGGATTTTTTTGGGCGATGTGCTGCCAGCCGGTTACGGTTGTCATTGGCATCAGTGGAATTGAGGATGTCGGGTTGAGTCCGTTGTGTTAAATGAATCCGCTGAGGCCCGTTACCAGGACATCTCTCCCGTTCGATCGGCTTTAGCTACTCTGCACGCGCACCCAGATGTAGGCTGTGTGTGTGCGTGCGTGCGTGCGTAGATCAGAGCGCCACTTCAAGCGGGCTGTGTTGTTTGTGTGTGGACATATTAGCCTGTAAAATGTAACAAGGCTAATTCAACTTTTTGGAATGAGTATGTAATTCCATTTTGGATGCTGGAATTCTGAGTGCGCAAACTTGGTCTGGTTGCATACAGTAGACGGAAGTCAGGTTAAAAACTGTGTCAGGTTGTATCTATAAACCACGTAAGAGTAAATGTCAGCTCATGTTCATTTATATAATGTAGAAGCCAGAGCACACATTGTTTTACTGGTCCAAGACACAGTTGTACAACAACCAAGCCACGTGAAAATATGATAAGAATGTAAATGAGGTAAAAGTTCAGAACCTTTTGGAAGAGAGCGGAGAAACGGGGGAGGGAAGACGGGAAAATAGAGGGAAGAAAGGGGGAAGAAAGGAGACAATGAAGGAAAGAGGGGAGAAAGAAGGATGGTGAGAGGAAAGGAAAGAGGGTAAAAAGTGTGTGTGTGGAGGGGTTGTAAAACAACTTCAGAAGAGACTTTCTCATGGAGTTATCAAAGGAAGAAATTATTTCACACCTTGCAAATCTCGATTTTTTTACACTTGCCTCAATTTCAAGAATAGCGGTGAGATACTGTGTGTGTTTTACATAGGATACAGTCAGCAGATTAAAATATTACTTCTCTGCAATACTCATTTTTAATTCATTAATAAATATATAACTTTAAAATGGTGTGTAATGGTCAGGTGAAATGGACTAAGCACACATTGTTATGGGTCAGATAATTGGAAATATTGGAGCCTGCGCTTACGAATGTTCTGTCCAACATAACAGCCAGGTCTGATTGATTTTTCCCCGACAGAGCAGAATTGATCAATATCGATCAAACTCACGTCTGATCGGAGACAGTGCAAAGCCAATGTCAAGAAATTAGCCTGAACGTCAAGAAATAAGCATTAGATTATAAGTCCATCATTATCACGAAAAACAACAATCAACAACAACCTCAGTAACAACAACCACAATTATAATAAGAATATGTAATGTAAAATAAAACAAGAAATGTAACGCATACAAACGTACCAACATGTTCAATTGTGTGTCACTACCTTATTAATGTATGATTTATTCCTTTGGCTTTATGCTGCATGTTTTTATCTCTTATTTGTGAGCTCCTGTAGTTATAACCTCTGGGCACAAACTGGTTGAGTCAACATTGTTCCAATGTCATTTGTCAACCCAGTGGTCCGATGTCTGACAGTCTTTTTATATGTTATGTGCTTTGTTGAAAACTAACAGTGGACAGTTGGACTGGCAAAAAGTGACGTTTTGAGGGCAACATGTAAAGCACAATGTTGGCACCCGTAATGAAAAGCAAAGACACTGGAGAGACCAGTAGCTTTATTACTGAAGCTGAGGCAGGCGTGTAGATGTACGGTACATCCCCACAATCCGGAGACCAGCGCCACTTCATTTGTATGCTGATAATTCGTTTCTATCAAAGCCAAATCCAATCTTCAGCTCCTTTACCAAATCAGTAGATTTGATAAAGAGGCTGAACTTTACGGCAAGGGTCAAACTTGGTCCGCACTAGCGGTAAATGGCGAGGGTGACTTACATTTTGAGTTTGTGCTAGATTCTGGGCTTCTTTTAGGTTCAGGCATTACCGTGAAGGGTTTGGTGTTAGGGCTGGGCGCACGTCCTCCTTGCACACTACGGGAGATTCTTCTAAGAGCGTGTTCTGGGGAGGAAAGAGACAGGAATCAGTGTTTACCTGCCATGGCCTGAAGGGGGCGCAATTTGATTAGATACACAAGAGGAAGAGAACTAGCGGTACCTGTACTGTACCTGTATCTCGACCGACTGACAGCACAAAAGGAGGAGGTCCTCACTCCTTAAAGAGACATTGTAATTGGGTAACATGACAATAAAGGCAGTTTCATTGGTCTCTGGGTAAGGGCAAAGATTGGAAGAACTAAAAGGGACGGAATACTGCTATTTTCTTAGGAAATCAGACTTAAGTCAACTTAAGACAGATTTAACCCTACAAACAAAATGTATCTCTGGCAAAAACCAACCCCTCTGCTTTCGCCTAACCTTGGCCCTTAACAGGCAGCTATAGAACATCCGCTCCTTTCATTCTCTTTTGATGACATTCAAAAACAAAACAGCACACACAGAATTTCAAATGACACTACCTGTTTTTTTGTCCAAACGGCAAGGCTGTCAGAAATGCAAACATTGACCGAATTTCAAGACTTGCCATTCCTCTACAAGTTCCTGAAGTAGCTGTCCCTATAACATAAGACACAGAAAGTTGCCTATTCTACAGCCCGCTAAACAGGAAACAGAAAAAGATCACTATGAAATCTTGACAAGAGCATGTTCTCTGTGACTAAAATATGAACAAAAGTTTATATTAATACAAACTAAGGGACTGTGTCTTTTTTCACTGTTATGACATATAGAAGTTGTCAAATTCCCCCTCTTACATATCTCTGATGATTTAGGGCTTAGGTCACTTCAGTTGACCTCTTTTTTTTTTCCTCCCAAATGTCAACCACCAGAGGAAGTGATGCTTATGTCAGACAAGAAACCTCACAGTGAGAGATGTCAGTTTCATGTTAAAATTAAGCAACCAATTAATGTTAGACTTGAATACGGAAATCTTCATCAAATGATACATTTGTGTGTATTAGTACTGACATTAACCATAACATTTGGCTTCCTAACACTTCAGAAAAAAGTAGGTTCACACTGACATGTAGAAACAATTGAAAATGAATTCAAGAGATCTCTTAAACAAGTGAAACATCTCTCTCTCACTGAGCTTGGTCTCGTCTACTACATCCCACTTCATTGGATTGTTCCGGTATGTTTGCAGCCGACGCATCTAGTGAAGATCCCACAGAGTTCATCAGGAAAAGACACCTTACATGACAGTCTCCTTCACACCGGGCATTTCTTCGCACACAAGAGTAGTCCAATGTCCATCGGGGTAATAAAACACAATAAAAAAAACAAGGATTCTTGAAAATGGCAGTTTAGCCATGTATGCCAACACTGGGACAGCCAGAGTATAACTTTCAAAAATCCCCTGAGTCCTCTGGACCTTGGAATGCCTGATTGTGATGTCATTATCAAGGCCAAAAGGTCCATCCCACCTTAAATATTTGGAGTTGCGGAATGTTAAAGCAAACACAGGACAATCATGTTGTAGCGATGATAAATAATTATTTTAATCTGGTTGTTTGACACAGATGGAATGTGAGGGCAAGGACGCCACACGTGAGATCATTTCCTTGGCTCCTATTGGCCGGCTTCGGTCAAACAGCTACAACAAAGTATCAGACACTGTGACAAAACATATCATATTTTTAAATGTCATGGTATAATTTACTCCACGACTGGTTTTATTTCATCCCTTTACATTTTGTTGACAAACATTTTTCCTTGTTGAATAGACTCACTGGTTGTGGAGTCACAGGCCATCTCACCTCTCAATGAGAAAGGTTCTCTGCTGTACCATCCTGGAATACTGGAGCAAAGCTGCTCTCTGCTGGAAGGATGTGTCCACAATATCAGATACAGACACTGGGGTCAGAAAGATAGGTGTTTATTTTTCTTGTGAATAGTTTTCCACACGCAAAATGTTTTTCCTTGTACAAAAAAACATTCTAAAAAGACATAATAAAAAACATTTATTATTTTATAAAAAGTTGTAGAAAATAAAAACCAAAATGACCACAAACTCCCACAAGTTTCAGGGGTTAAACCTCTCTTAAATGTGGAATTTGATTCCAATAAACACTGTTGTTGTCCTATGCTTGGGCCCAAAGCTTAAACTGAACTGGCCAATCAGGGGTCTGCTTCATCATTCAGGACCACATCAGGACAGCACATGCTACTCTTGGGCATTGCCCATCACATTCCCACAGAGAAATGCTGCTCGTTAACATACATCGCAAAATCAATTTGACAGGAAAATGATGTCAAATAGTTATAAGACATATTGGATATACTCTATAGGTATGGGGCAGTCACATAACGGTTTCCACTTGCATCTTCTCTCTAATCTGGATGTTTTGTCAGAGGAAGGCGCCCCCCCCCCCCCACCATCCCATACAATTAAAGACATTAGTCAATCCCCCAGTGTTTGAATACAAAAAGGCACCACAGAAGCTATCTGTCAAATGACTATCATTCTGACGGGTGTGTCATTACGGGCTCAGTGATAACATCAGGTCTGTACTATTTTCCAGTGGGAAGGGAAACTGCGATGGAGACCAGCCTGTGCTTTTGACAATCGCAATGACTGAGAACCCATTGGAGTGGCCTCGAGCATTCAGTGAGAATTACAGACTTCCCCAAGCATAAACAAGTTACAGGGAATTACAGCGGTTCTCAAAGGATTGCCCTCTCGCTTAGCTGATGAATGCAGTCGTCCAGAAACAGTTGGGGGGACCTGGCTTAAGCTGAAATCTTAAGTTTTAACCAGACCTTAATTAATCAACAAGTCATTAATCCGCTGCATCGATCGAAGAGATGTCAGACAGGCAGTAACAAACGCCATCGGTATGTCGCGTCGTAGCATCACAGGCCTCCCCGTTAAACGAATAAAGGCATTTTCCCCGTCGTACAGGGTATCGTCTGGTACTGTGACCCACCAGAACACGTCTCGACACGTTTCCAGTTCCCATCTACGAAGGAGGGGCTCCACCCTGAGTTTAAAATAACTTTGTTGATAACAGGCCGATGTTTGGCTCCGTCAAAATTTCTGAACGAAAGAAGCAGTTGACACGGTAACGGGTGGATGGGTAAGCAGTTGACACTGGAGGATGATGCTGTATACAGTGACACTGTGGAGGGTGATACTGTATACAGTGACACTGTGGAGGGTGATGCTGTATAGAGTGACACTGTGGAGGGTGATACTGTATACGGTGACACTGTGGAGGGTGATACTGTATACAGTGACACTGTGGAGGGTGATACTGTATACAGTGACACTGTGGAGGGTGATGCTGTATACGGTGACACTGTGGAGGGTGATGCTGTATACGGTGACACTGTGGAGGGTGATGCTGTATAGAGTGACACTGTGGAGGGTGATACTGTATACAGTGACACTGTGTAGGGTGATGCTGTATACGGTGACACTGTGGAGGGTGATACTGTATACTGTGACACTGTGGAGGGTGATGCTGTATACGGTGACACTGTAGGGTGATACTGTATACAGTGACACTGTGTAGGGTGATACTGTATACAGTGACACTGTAGGGTGATACTGTATACAGTGACACTGTAGGGTGATACTGTATACAGTGACACTGTAGGGTGATGCTGTATACAGTGACACTGGAGGGTGATGCTGTATACAGTGACACTGTAGGGTGATGCTGTATACAGTGACACTGTAGGGTGATAACTGTATACAGTGACTGGGGCTGTCTACTAAACAGGCTGTATATGTTTCATTGGAACCAGCAAGGAGGTATTTGGGAGGCATCAAGCGACTAGAATGCAGTAAAACCTGTCTGGGTACTGTCTGGGTAATAAAGGCATTTTCCCCGTCGTACAGGGTATCGTCTGGTACTGTGGCCCACCAGAACACGTCTCGACACGTTTCCAGTTCCCATCTACGAAGGAGGGGCTCCACCCTGAGTTTAAAATAACTTTGTTGATAACAGGCCGATGTTTGGCTCCGTCAAAATTTCTGAACGAAAGAAGCAGTTGACACGGTAACGGGTGGATAGGTAAGCAGTTGACACTGTGGAGGGTGATACTGTATAGAGTGACACTGTGAGGGGTGATACTGTATACAGTGACACTGTGGAGGGTGATGCTGTATAGAGTGACACTGTGGAGGGTGATGCTGTATAGAGTGACACTGTGGAGGGTGATGCTGTATAGTGACACTGTGGAGGGTGATACTGTATAGAGTGACACTGTGGAGGGTGATGCTGTATAGAGTGACACTGTGGAGGGTGATACTGTATAGAGTGACACTGTGGAGGGTGATACTGTATACTGTGACACTGTAGGGTGATACTGTATACTGTGACACTGTAGGGTGATACTGTATACTGTGACACTGTAGGGTGATACTGTATACGGTGACACTGTAGGGTGATACTGTATACGGTGACACTGTGTAGGGTGATACTGTATAGAGTGACACTGTGGAGAATGATGCTATATACAGTGACACTGTGGAGGGTGATGCTGTATACAGTGACACTGTGTAGGGTGATACTGTATACAGTGACACTGTGGAGGGTGATGCTGTATACAGTGACACTGTGTAGGGTGATACTGTATACAGTGACACTGTGTAGGGTGATACTGTATACAGTGACACTGTGTAGGGTGATACTGTATACAGTGACTGGGGCTGTCTACTAAACAGGCTGTATATGTTTCATTGGAACCAGCAAGGAGGTATTTGGGAGGCATCAAGCGACTAGAATGCAGTAAAACCTGTCTGGGTACTTCCCAGTTACTGTATGTCTGTTCTGGGGCAGTGATAAATAGGCTCTGCTATAACATTTGTTTCAGACAAGCCAGTTGACAGGTTGGTCGGTCAACACTGGACTTTGGAAGCGGCACCAGAACGAGTACAATGTTATCCTAGACTTGATTTGCGGGTTTACCCATGATGTCAGAGGGAACAACACACACGTTTCGGTCACAAATGCTCCATTTGGACTGAGATGGAGAGAGAGACAGCAGACTGACAAAACCTCTGTGAGTATAGAACGGGTGTGAATACGTTGGGTTTAGCATTTCTTTTTACAAGTACCGTGTGCTGTGCTCTTGAGCTCTTTTCTTGTGAATGTCTGTCGTTGTGGTAGTTCAGACAGGAACCCTTTAACCAACATTCTAGAACCTTCCCTCCACCTGGGTTCCAACGCCTCCATATCCACGATGGGTGGTTCCTCCTCTAAGAAGAGGGTGTCCTGGGGGAGAAAGGAGCGACGGGACTCGCCATTCACCTGGACATGTCTAAAGGAGGTGCGATTTCAAAAGAAAAACAAGAGGAAGAAAAGCAGCGTTCTACCTGCACTGAACAAACTGACAGCAGAGAACCTGAAAGAGGCCGTTAATCCTAACAGGAGGTTCTCAGGGGGTAAGAAGAAGGAGTCCTTATTTAACAGACTGTCGTTGGGTAAAACGAGGAAGAAGTCTCTTTCACTGAAGTCTCTGTCTTTGCATAAATGCAAGAAAGAGGGAAAGAATGAAGGGAAAAAAGGTGAAAGTAAAACATTCTCTCTGGGGAAAACAAAGAGGGAATCTTCACCACCTCCCAAAAATATATTCTCTCTGGGAACAACCAGGAAGGAATCTTTACCACCACAACCAACACCACCTAAAAATATATTCTCTCTGAGGAAAACAAGGAAGGAATCTTCACTCCCACCACCAACACCACCCAGAAAGAAATTCTCTCTAGGGACAATAAGGAAGGACGTTTTACCACCACCCAAAAACTCCGAAAAGCAGTCACCCCCCAAAGAGAGATTTTCCTTGGCAAATGTGATCCACTCACTTTAAATGTGTACCAAGCCCTGCACATACTGACAGACAGGATACAGATGTGTCTACAGTTTCTTTAATAGTTTCCACTAGTTCCAATATATTCTGTAAGCCATTCTATTCTATACATTCATTTATTCAGTCTTCATTCTATTGCAGACATCTAATTGATGGCTGAGGCACTAAAATCACTCCCTTCATACAGATCATAAAAGTAAAATGTCTATAAAAAATAGCTTTTCTTTGTCTCACGCATGCACGCACGCACACACACACACACACGCGCACACACACACATGCACACGTCCTTATTTGATAAATAACATCTATAATTAAAATGTTGCCTAAAATATTGTCTATAATGTATAATTATGTTGGAAACATACACAATGAGCAGGAGATTAAATAGACATGTCAAAAAACCTCTGCATTGTCAAAATGTCTACAGTGCAAAAATGTGAATTCAAATAAAGATTTCTATTTTAAAATGTCAATGTCAGTGTGGTAACTTTGGTTAAACACGGAACTTCACATTTGTACAACCAGAATTACATCCACATAAAAACCACACAACCTGATAAGCTTAAATCAAATAAGCAATTTCCAAAAAATAAAAAAAATAATTAAAAAAAATGTTGATCAGATGAACTGTCATTCCTGACTGAGCTCAGTATTTAGCCTTGGGTCGGGTGGGGTTGTGGTCGGGTGGGGTTGGGGGTGGGGTTGGGTGGGGTCGTATATCTGTTTGTGCCTCAGCTCTCAGTGGACGTCACTATGCCCTCTGCTCCCTCCAGGACAAGTGACGTTCCGTTGACCTTTTCCGGCGGCTCCACATCCCGAATCTTAGAAGTCTGTCAAGAAACGTGGAGATTGAGAGACGGAGGGGTAGGGATGAAGGGATGAATAAGGGATTAGGTGGAGGATGAAAAAGGAGGGAAAGAAAAGGGAGAATGGAGTTAGTAAGGTCAAGCCCAATAAAGAGGGGAGGAAAAAGAAATGATTGATAAGAAGGGCAATGAGACAGATCAACAGAAGCACAAGATGCACTGTAGTCCAGCTTTGCAGGAATGTTATGGAACAGCAGTCAGTGAAACCTTGTCCTGTATTCAGAATTCTTCTGCAGCTTTATGTTGGATGGTTTATCATTCGGAGTTGTCTGTGAGCCAAGGCAAACTGTAATCCATGGCTTAGCTTTCTTCAAACAGCAATTACAAACTCCGGCTAACTTTAGCCACAGCTCAAGATAGATTTTTAGCTAGCTGTGGATAAATTCAGCTGGAAGTTTGAAACAGCTGTTTAGAAATAACTGAACCATGGATGGCAGTTCTTTCTTGGCCCCCAGATTCCATTCAAAGTGAACTACATAAAATCAAATTTGAAAATAGTTAAATTCACATTGAAGCTCCTAAAGTGTGTAATTTCATTTGCATTTACATTTTACCTTATCCAGACCTAAAACTAACTGTTCCGACAGTACACCTCCAACAATGTTGCCATAGCTACTCTACCCCTCCCACAATCTGTTGCCATAGCTACTCTACTCCTCCTACACTGTGATGTTCTTCATTCTGGGTCCTTGTTACTGGTGTCAACAGAGACACTGACAGAAACCTCCCACTCAGGCAGCAAGACACTACCAGGCATGAAAAAGCAATGAGGCAGACAGACATATTGGAAATGGCCATTTGTTCATCTTCTTCGCTTTATTTTTAGTGACATGCTTTCTTTAAATTTTTTATTTACAAAAATAAAACAAACAAAAAACAGAAAATGTTATCTGAATTTTTAAACGAAACAGGGAAAAAGGCTTTCTCCCTGTGTTAAAATGTCTATTACTCAAAATACAAAATTATAATATGTATTATTGTACTTCACAAAATAATGTCAATATGATTCTTAAAAAAAACAGCATATTTACGGTCTGCAAAAACGCCAACGCTAACATTATTTTTGAATCAGCACTTCCCTTTTTAGTTTCTCAGAAGGAACTACATTCCCTTTGAGAGTATAGTGGTGGGAATTCATCCACGCAACCTCTCTGTTCTGGTTGTTTTACCTCCCCCAGATCTAAAAGCACCGGCCTGGATCAGGAACAAGGGAGTGGGAGTGCCGCCATCTTGACTATCGGCAAAGACAAGAGGCCAAGCGTACACTATAGCAAGAGGGAGAACATTGGAACTTAGAACTTAGAAATGGTCTGAAAACTTGACGCTCTCTGTAGGAACACTGGAGGGCAGTGTTGTATATCACACTTTTGTGTGTGTGTGTGTGTGTGTGTGTGTGTGTGTGTGTTTGTGTGTACGTTTCCATGGTACTTTTAGTCGGCCAGGGGTTGGGTAGGGGATGAGGGGAACATATTTGACTGTCCCACCAGACATAGCGTGCGACGCTGAAACGTTTCCCCCCATTCCTGCCAGGGCTGTTTGTCCCATCTCAATTACCGAGCACGGGCAGGATGTGTACATGTCAAAATGTTTGCACGTGCGCACACACAGGCGTGCGCGCACACGCTTGCACGCGTTTAAATGCACCTGTGTCTTTGCGTGTTTATATACACATGTCAGAGTCACAGGAAGCACGTCAGACCCATAGCAACCAGTAAACATCCAGCCAAGCTTACAACATCGATGAAAGATCTTCTCAGCATCGCCGCGTTGAAGTGGTCACTGATTGGTTCATGCCTCCACATGACTCATCTGGAGAGAACGGATGCCCATCCAGTTGACAAAAGTAAAAAGGCAACATCCATTGACACGTCAATGTCCACGCTGTGGCACGTTTTCTCCTCCAGCAGTCTCTATGACCCAACCGAGCTGCCAACCACTTTCTACACACAGAATTCGACCCTAGGACGTTACTGGGAAGACAAGGTGGAAGACAACCATACAGCAACGTTAGGGAAACATTGTTGCTACAGACATCTCGCCAGTCCAATCAATATCTCCCAAAGTAGTCGCACTTGCTGAGCAGGACTTCTCCTGGATTGGGTCCCATAGGATAATAAAGGATTGAATTTCGAACATGATCCAGGCTAGATTCAGTCCAATCATAAAGAAAATAAAAATAGTTTTTTTTCCTAGTCAGATCAAGATCAGTTTACAAGGTTTTTAACAATTAGCACATAGGCCTAATTGTGTCTCAGATTCCAAATAAAAATGATAAGCAGTATAACTTCTTACCTTCATACCTTCATCTACAATCAACCATAAATGATGACACATTGAATATACACAAATCAGTCATAACATTATGACCACCTGCCTAATGTTGTGTAGGTCCCTCTTTTGCCTCCAAAACAGTCCTGACCCATTGAGGCATGGACTCCACTAGACCTCTGAAGGTGTGCTGTAGTATCTGGTACCAAAACAGCCCTGACCCATTGAGGCATGGACTCCACTAGACCTCTGAAGGTGTGCTGTGGTATCTGGTACCAAAACAGCCCTGACCCATTGAGGCCTGGACTCCACTAGACCTCTGAAGGTGTACTGTGGTATCTGGCACCAAGACGTTAGCAGCAGATCCTTTAAGTCCTGTAAGTTGTGAGGTGGGGCCTCCATGGATCGGACCTGTTTGTCCAGCACATCCCACAGATGATCGACTGGACTAAGATCTGGGGAATTTAGGCAAAAATCGACACCTTGAACTCATTGTGTTCCTCAAACCATTCCTGAACCATGATTGCTTTGTGGCAGGGCGCATCATACTGCTGATAGAGGCCAATGCCATCAGGGAATACCGTTGCCGTAAAGGGTGCACATGGTCTGCAACTATGCTCAGGTCGGTGGTACGTGTCAAAGTAACATCCACAAGAATGGCAGGATCCAAGGTTTCCCAGCAGAACATTGACAAAAGCATCACACTGCCTCCACCGGCTTGCCTTCCCATAATGCATCATGGTGCCATGGGTTCTCCAGGTAAGTGGCACACACACGCACCCAGCCATCCACGTGATGTCAAAGGAAACATGATTCATCAGACCAGGCCACCTTCTTCCATTGCTCTGTGGTCCAGTTCTGATGCTCACGTGCCCATTGGAGGCGCTTGTGGACATGGGTCAGCATGGACACACTGACTGGACTATGGTTACGCTGCCCCATACGAAACAAACTGTGATGCACTGTGTGTTCTGACACCTTTCTATCAGTACCAGCACTAACGTCTTCAGCAATTTGTGCAACAGTAGCTCGTCTGTTGGATCGGACCACACGGGCCAGACTTCACTCCCCATGTGCATCAATGAGCCTTGGCCGCCCATGACCCTGTTCACCGCTTTTCCTTCCTTGGTCCACTTTTGATAGGTTCTGACCACTGCAGACTGGGAACACCCCACAAGAGCTGCAGTTTTGAAGATGCTCTGAAGCAGTCAGATTAATTTGGCCCAAATCCAAGTGGCTCAGATCCTTACACTTCCCCATTTTTCCTGCTTCTATCATATCAACTTTGAGGACAGAATGTTCACTTGTTGTCTGATAAATCCCACCCACTGACAGGTGCCATGGTAACGAGATGATCAGTGTTATTCAGTGGTCATAATGGTATGGCAGATTGGTGTGTGTGTATATATGGTGATTAAGTGTATGTTTCACGATTCATAGAAGTTGATTCACTGACGTGTGGTATCAATGTTTGTAGTTGATTCATAGAAATGTATCTGTGATTGGAGGTGATTCAGAGTCATATCGTATCTGTGACTGTAGGTGATTCAGAGTCATGTTATATCTGTGACTGGAGGTGATTCAGAGTAATGTTATATCTGTGATCGGTAGTGATTCGCCGTAATGTTGTATCGATGTTTGTAGGAGGTTCAGAGTCATATTATATCGAGGTTCTGAGGTGATTCGGCGTCACGTTGTATCAGTACTATTCTACAGTTTGTGTTGCAGCGGTTGTCAGTGCATTCAGTGGTGGTTTCTATGGTTCATTACTGTCAGTCTGCCTTCACGTTGTTGTTATGTAGACGTGAATGTCCTAGTCGTCATGGTACGAGTTCTCACGGGGATGGTTGCTATAGAATCGTGTGACGTTATAGCTGCTTGTTACAGTTTATTTTTTCTCCAGTCACCATCTGACTGTCAGCTAGCGTTGCCTAGCAGTTTTGGTGGAGTGGTTGCCATGGTGACTACGGTCAGTGCTGCCGTCATTGGGGTTGTCAAGGTGGCTGTCGCCGTTACTCTCGGACAGTACCTCTTGCTCCAGGGTGTTGAAATGCACGCCGGACAGTGTGTTTTTCCGGTTGTTTCCACGGCGACACAGGCAGCAAAGGATCCTCTTGAAGGTCTGCAGCATCTCCTTGTCTCTGAAGCTGTAGATGATGGGGTTGACCAGGGAGTTGCACTCAGCCAGGACGAGGCAGTACTTCTCGAAGCGCAGGACCTGGCAGGACTTGCAGGCCACGCCGTCCAGCATCAACAGCACCAGGCCAGGAGTCCAGCAGATCACAAAGCAACCTGGACCACAGGCAGAGATGCAGTTGGAAAAATAAAAAACCCTACAGTGATTCACACACATTCTATTCTTGTGTGGACCAGAAACCCAAGGTCCCCAGCCCTGATCCTGAACCTAATGCATTTAGCTAAAAGCCCGATTCTAACACGATGCTCAGTTGGAAGCGTTATCCTAAACCCCAGAGCCGGAAATCAGTGGTGGACTTCGCCTCATAGTACACACACACACACGCCTCATAGTACACACACACACACACACACACACACACACACACACACACACACACACACACACACAC
>JACXGJ010013019.1:0-17028 GCA_016801105.1 Esox niger
TCCCTCCCTCCCTCCCTCTATCTCTCCCTCCCTCTTTCTTCCATGCTTGCTGTTCATAAAATAAACAAACATGTGTTGCTGATGCTTTGTTTCTATGGTGATATATAATTTTATTAAAAAGGATGCTTTCTTTGTTCTTTCCAAAGTGTTTCACCAATAAAGGCTTTTAAAAACTTTTTTACATCTCTTTCCTAGTCACCCTTTCCCCAATCTTTTACCCTATCTCTCTCTCTCCTTCTCTCACTCCCTCTCGCTCTGTCCTTTCTCTTTCACTCCCTCTTCTCTCTAAATGAGAACAAAGAATAGCTGGCTGGGCGTGTGATAATTATATCAAAGATAATGCTTTTGTTATGTAAGTTGTGCTATGTCCTTAAATACATTAGCCATGACCTCATTGTGCTTTGGATTGTTCAAAGGCAGGCTGGATAAAATAGAAGCTTTTATTTTGTTTATCCCCTTCCTTCAAAGCCTAGCCACCCACTGTATTAACTTTATCAAAGACCTCAGCTGTGTGTGTGTGTGTGTGCATGCGTGTGTGCGTGTGTGTGTGCGTGTGTGTCTGTGCGAGCGTGCGTGCGTGTGTGCAGGAGCTTTTGCAGGTGTGTGTGTGTGTGTATGTGTGTGTTTGTGCGTGCAGGAGTGTGTGTGTTTGTGCGTGCAGGTGTGTGTGAGTGTTGGTGTGTGGTCTACCTCCCTTTGGCTTTACGTTTATTGTGATATAATAATGTTATCACACCCTCTGCTCCATAAGAAATCATATGGTTGACCAATGAGAGTCGATGCTACACGCGGGTTATTAAAACAAGCTAGCAGGCACAGAAGCGGTTCTGCCGTCGCTGAGGCACTCACGTTTCCATGACGACCATTTCCTGTTTCTAACCAATCATCCAGTAAATGACTTCCATTTCCCCAGGAACCGCCCCCAGGGGCTTTGGGAGTCGGCCTGCTGGTCAGCCCACCTGCCTGTCACCTCCCCAAGCACAGAGTCCCCAAGGCCCCCTTCCGCTCTGCAGCTGCCTGCTTAAAATCACAGACATTTAGTTTTACCTGGGTCCACCTCAGCTGTGAGGGATTCAAGAGGTTCACACACACACGCATGCACACACCGTCCGTCTCTGTCTTTCTGATGCCTAATTCCTCAGTGGAACTACATAGGTATTGTATTGCAATATGAATTAGATGTGCAGTCCAGGAGAGAGAAACCGTAGTGTGACTTTAGGAGTGTAATTCAATCTTCAGATGTCCTCCAGAACATCTGTCATTGATCCATTCCACTTCAGAACGCTGGCGTAAGAGCCCACATGGCTTTTATCCATATGTGGGTTCCACTTGTGTGCTTTTTCCTGGGCGTCATGGCAGCTCAGGTAAACGCCAGACTGTCCTGCCAGCTGTGTGTCATATGTGTCAGGCACGGATGAGGAAACACAACTCACAATGTCTTCGTAAGCGAGTGTGTGTTGTTAGATAAGTACAATTCACAGTTAGGCTGTGTGTGTGTGTGTGTGTGTGTGTGTGTGTGTTCGTGTGCGTGTGCGTGTGTGCGTGCGTGCGTGCGTGTTGCAATATGAATTTGTGTGCCTTTATGGGTTCACCTTTGTTGTTGATTGTATTAACAATCTGGCATGAAAAAATGTGTGTGTTATTTTCCTGGTGAGGATCTGGATTTAAATTTAGGAATGTATCGGTTATTATCCTGGTGAGGATCTGGATTTAATTTCAAGAATGTGTCGGTTATTTTCCTGGTGAGGATCGGGATTTTATTAATAAATGTGTCTGTTATTTTCCTGGTGAGGATCGGGATTTTATTAATAAATGTGTCGTTTTTTTTCCTGGTCAGGAATCGGAATAGAAATTAATTTGATGCTCATTTCATTTGGTTGTTGGATCAGAGGGAGTTTACTCTGATTCTTTATCTCTATTATGCTACGAACACAGGCCTTTACAATCACATCCCAGCTGAATTAAAACAGGACATCAATAACCGTGGTAGGTCATTAATGTAACCTCAGAGACACATCGGAGACATGCAGAAAAATATCTCATTAGTTCTATTGTTGACAAGAAAGAGAGTGGACAGAGAGAAATGAGAGAGTGGACCGAGAGAAATAAGAGTTAATGGAGAAGAAGGGGGAGGATAGAGAGTTGAGATAGAAGCAAGAGGAGAAGATTTGAAGAGAAAGGAGAGAGCATGAGGACAAAACAACACCAGGGATCATGTTACTCTTTTCCTATTTCATCCTGGAATGGTCTGACATCATATTTGTAGGTTATATCTGTATGTAAGTCATACTTAACCGGCTGAACTTGATCAGTCAATTTAAATAACATTTTTAATTTGGTTTTGACAGGAACATTTTGTCGCTTGTGGCGATCCCGTACCTAGAGTTGGGAGCATTCCCTCCCCAAATACGACCATTAAGGCAACCAACAGGTGACTCCTGCAGTTCTGAACCACCTGGTCCGTGGGTCTGTGGGTCTGTTCATAGACAATGGGTCCATGGGTCTGTACATAGACAGTAGGTCTGTGGGTCTGTACATAGACAGTGGGTCTGTGGTTCTGTACATAGACAGTGGGTCTATGGGTCTGTACATAGACAGTGGGTCTATGGGTCTGTACATAGACAGTGGGTCTATGGGTCTGTACATAGACAGTGGGTCTGTACATAGACAGTGGGTCTGTGGGTCTGTACATAGACAGTGGGTCTGTGGGTCTGTACATAGACAGTGGGTCTGTGGGTCTTGCACAGGTTTTGCAAGGTTTTGCCAGACAAGGGCAGGTTGCAGAACCCCACAGGAAATGTACGTAGATGCCGTTACCAGGGAGCACTGACAACATACCTCATCAGCTCCAAAGGTAACATCGTCTCCACAGGTTACATCAGCTACCTCATCTAAACATCAGCTCCACAGGTAACATCAGCTCCACAGGTAACATCACCTACCTCATCTAAACATCAGCTCCACAGGTAACATCACCTACCTCATCTAAACATCAGCTCCACAGGTGACATCACCTACCTCATCTAAACATCACCTTCCTCATCTAAACATCACCTTCACAGGTAACATCAGCTCCACAGGTAACATCAGCTTCCCAGGGAACATCAGCTCCACAGGTAACATCAGCTCCACAGGTAACATCTGCTCCACAGGTAACATCAGCTCCACAGGTAACATCACCTACCTCATCTAAACATCACCTTCCTCATCTAAACATCACCTTCCTCATCTAAACATCAGCTTCCCAGGTAACATCAGCTCCACAGGTAACATCAGCTCCACAGGTAACATCACCTACCTCATCTAAACATCACCTTCCTCATCTAAAAATCACCTTCCTCATCTAAACATCAGCTTCCCAGGTAACATCAGCTCCACAGGTAACATCAGCTCTACAGGTAACATCACCTACCTCATCTAAACATCACCTTCCTCATCTAAACATCAGCTCCACAGGTAACATCAGCTCCACAGGTAACATCACCTACCTCATCTAAACATCAGCGCCACAGGTATCATCACCTTCCCAGGTAACATCAGCTACACATCTTGGAAATAGCTGAAAACTATCCCAGGAATGAGGTGAAAAGTGCTTCATTTGAAGACAAAGGGAACATACATTTTAATATCCCTAAATGTATGAACCCTATTCTACCCTTGATAGTTGGTAGGACTTAGGGACAAACATCAAATCTAGACTTCAAAATCCACTAAACAGACTTTCCAACCTCCTGCAAAGAAGTGCCTCTCCCATCTTCCACAACCAATCTGCCACCTGCTGTGACAAGCACTTGTCAAACTGCTAGTTTCACGGCTCTGTTAAAAAATACAGCACAAACATTTTACCCAACCATGTCATGTGAAAGATAATTAACTGACACATCGCAAACAAATGACCGTAAAACAGAAGACCCTGGAAATCTATTTGTCCTTACAGAGAGAGTAGACAGTGAGAGGAAGCAGCATCTTTCCTTCAACCTTGGTGAATCATCTTTTTACTGTAAAGGTGATTTTCTGCTCCCCATCAAATGTGGAAGGTCAGTCATGTTCTGTCATCACACACACACACACACACACACACACACACACACAGACACACTGTTTAACCACCACTTTAACGTTACAGTCATACTTTCAAAATTATCCAGAAATATTAGAAAGGCTGAGTAAGACAGAAACACTGGATTGGCTCTTATATAAAATAGACATGAGGAATCCCTGTTATAGACACACTCACACACACACAAACTGACCTGCATTAACAGCCTAAAGTAAATGGCTACATCGTGGAGCAGGTCTGTGTGTGTGTCTGTGTGTTTGTGTCTATAAAGGGACAGAAAAAAGGCAGTCTGCTTGTCAGTACAGAATAACCGTGTTTCTCTGAGGTAAGACCTCTGGCCTCACTTATCGTCACCACAACACTGATGTCGACTCCCCTTCGCTTCAGATGGAGAGAATAATCACTATCTTTGTCTGTTGCCATCGAGAGAATAATCCCTCTTCTGATGTTGTGATGGAAAGAATAATGTCTCCCTTCTCCTGGTTCTCTGCACAGTAGACAAATGTCCACCACAGTTTACTGTAAGTGATTTAGAATGATCCTTATTAATCACTGTGGATTGAACAGGGTGATAAGTGGTGAACATTGAAAAGGAAGAGATGAACTTTCCGCCAACCTGTCAGTACCAGCAGCAGTAGATGACCCGTCAGTACCAGCAGCAGAAAATGGCCCGTCAATACCAGCAGCAGTAGATGGCCCGTCAGTACCAGCAGCCGTAGATGGCCCATCAGTACCAGCAGCAGTAGATGGCCCGTCAGTACCAGCAGCAGTAGACGGCCCGTCAGTACCAACAGCAGTAGATGGCCAGTCAGTACCAACAGCAGTAGATGGCCCGTCAGTACCAGCAGCAGTAGATGGCCCGTCAGTACCAGCAGCAGTAGATGGCCCGTCAGTACAAGCAGCAGTAGATGCCACCCTTGTATTGACAGTATATTACTGGTTCCATTGGTGGTAATGGGACCCAACTTTGATCAGGTTGCATTTGGACCCTAATGAGTGTTAACATGGAGCCACAGAGGCTCTGAGGAAAATCTCCATCTCAGTAAATCAAGAAAGGTGTGGATGGAGGGTTGAGAGAAAGGGGGATAGAGAAGGGGGAGGGAGAGATTGTCCCTTTGAAATTCTTGATTATTATAATTTTTAAAGACATTTCATCTGTTGACTCATGGTCGTTTTCACTCCCACACACAATCCACACTGTCTTCGGTTAACCCAGAACTTTACAATGTTATTTTAACATGGCAGAGATTGAGATAGCAAGTAGGAAGATAGTGAGAGACAGGAACTGTGTTGCTTCATGCAGGTTGAAGAAGCACTGTGTCCATTCAGGAAATGTTAACTGAATATAATTATTCATGGCGATACCATCTACTGGCTCATTTGAAACCTAGAATGTAGGTAATTGTTTTAAAATGATCCAGTCAGACTCCATCCTAAGTTCTTTCACCACCATCTGGGTCTGTTGATGCACCACATTCTGTACGTTGTAGAGGGTTACTGGCTGCTCTCTGGAATCGGCCCTCTGTAATCGGCCCTCTGTAATCGGCCCTCTGTAATCGGCCCTCTGTAATCGGCCCTCTGTAATGTAATCGGCCCTCTGGAATCGGCCCTCTGTAATCGGCCCTCTGTAATCGGCCCTCTGGAATAGGCCCTCTGGAATCGGCCCTCTGGAATCGGCCCTCTGGAATCGGCCCTCTGTCTCGCGGACATTCACGTTTATCTAAATAGATAAGAAGACCTCATCTCCCTGCTATACTACGCTGGTCAGATGTGTACATCTACTGTTAATCCATTTATGCTTAGAATCACTGCTGATAGTCATTGTCTTATGAGCTCATCGCGTATTTTCAGTGACCTCCATAAATATTCAAACAGGATAGTCAAAATATATATTTTTCTGTACCCTCAAGGCATGTGAAAATATTACTAAAATGTGAATATCAGGCCAAATAACACATTGTCACCATTATTTGTCCATTTTACCATTTATATGTGTTATCAACTCAGAATAACAGTACTGTCAATTCCGTCACCCCATTTCATGGGCAGATAAGTACTGGGACATTTAGGTGTTACAATCTGGACTTTTGTCTCATATTCATCTTTCAGTTGTATTGTCTTATGCCATCAGAATACAGAAAGAATAGCAGTTTAGATTATAGCATCCCTGCCCTTATGGATGGATCTGTACACATATACTATATACAGTATCAGCTATAACTATATATACTATATACAGTATCAGCTATAACTATATATACTATATACAAATGTACATATATATACTATATACAGTATCAGCTATAACTATATATACTATATAAAGTGTCAACTATACATATATACACTATATACAAATGTACATATATATGCTATATACAGTATCAAATTGTACGTACATTTGCTATATACAGTATCAACTGTACATATATTTGTTATATACAGTATCAACAGTTCATATATGTATACTATATGTAATATCAACTTTGTGTATTCTGTCCAGTAGCAACACACTCAGAATGAGAGAGAGTATCTGCTCTCCGGCGATAATTGAAAATAAAATGTTTCTGTTCTCAGAGGAACACTGGAATGGCAAAGGGAACTTTTTGGTCACCATGGAAACATGGTCCGCCAGTGTTTGGTCTTTTAATGTAATGATCTCCGGAGACAAGAGGAGGGGCCATAAAAATATAATTTGTTTCTCTGTCTAATAAATGTCAGGGTAGTATCAGTAGGAATGACTCAAGTCTGTGTTATAGTTACGTTTTTGTGTAACAATAAGTGTACTTTTGAAATTGTATGGATTTCATTGTGTATGTCAATTTAGGTCTGGAGTGTTTGTACAGATGACGGTTGTTTGTCGAGACGTTGTGTGTCTACCTACAGATGACGGTTGTTTGTCGAGATGTTGTGTGTCTACCTACAGATGACGGTTGTTTGTTGAGAAGTTGGGTGTCTACGTATAGATGACGGTTGTTTGTCGAGACGTTGTGTGTCTACCTACAGATGACGGTTGTTTGTCGAGATGTTGTGTGTCTACCTACAGATGACGGTTGTTTGTCGAGAAGTTGTGTGTCTACCTACAGATGACGGTTGTTTGTCGAGAAGTTGTGTGTCTACCTACAGATGACGGTTGTTTGTCGAGATGTTGTGTGTCTACCTACAGATGACGGTTGTTTGTCGAGAAGTTGTGTGTCTACCTACAGATGACGGTTGTTTGTCGAGAAGTTGTGTGTCTACCTACAGATGACGGTTGTTTGTCGAGAAGTTGTGTGTCTACCTACAGATGACGGTTGTTTGTCGAGACGTTGTGTGTCTACCTACAGATGACGATTGTTTGTTGAGAAGTTGTGTGTCTACCTACAGATGACGGTTGTTTGTCGAGACGTTGTGTGTCTACCTACAGATGACGGTTGTTTGTTGAGAAGTTGTGTGTCTACCTACAGATGACGGTTGTTTGTCGAGACGTTGTGTGTCTACCTACAGATGACGGTTGTTTGTCGAGATGTTGTGTGTCTACGTATAGATGACGGTTGTTTGTCGAGACGTTGTTTGCAGTGAAGAATGCTGCCCTGTTGTTATTCTCTGTTTCCCTGACAGTAACTATACATTTCTGAACAGCCCACTGATTTATGGGATTGCAACAATGAGATGTTTGGTCTGTTTGTTTTGGTTTTTAACTTATGTGCCCTGAGTATTATCTCATAATCATAGAGTTGGCTTAGTGTGAGCTGAATTTGTATTTGGCACAAATTCCCATACACACAATCTCTCCTTCACACACACAAACACAGACACACACCAGCACACACACACACACACACACACACACACACCAGCACAGGCTCACATCCACACAGAGTCCCTCCATTTAAGTGATTTGCTTCCTGTTATGCTCCCTCACAACTTCTGTTTTTGGCTGAGAATCTTGCTACAGAGTGGTTCGGCCGATATGCAGCCCACTGGTATTTTTCCAGGATGAAATTATTCCGATGTATCCCATCTATCCGGAGACGTCACCCGGCTGAGTTCGAGGGTAAACAGAGATTCCCTGTCAGTCTCCTGCCAGCTCTGCTCTGTTCTCTACAAAGACACAGACATTCGTCAGTTCAGATTTAGAATTAACACGTCTCTCTCCTTCCCTCTTTCACATCCATCTCTTTCTCTTTCCCTCTCTTTCTATCGCCCACTCTTTCCTTGTCTCTCTCCCTGTCCCTCTTCATCTTTTTGAATTTCTCCCTCCGTCTCCCTCTTTCCCAACCCTTCTTTCTTTATCTCCCTCTTCTCTGTCTTTTTATCTGCAATACTATGACATATGTTAGAATGGGAGGGACAGGATAGGGGGAATGTGATTAAAAAGATAGAAGGATAATACTTTTGGATTTAAATGATTGAGGTGGAGAGATAGTAAGAGAAAATAGGACAGAGGTTAAAAGGGTGAAAGACAGGGCTTGAGAGAGAGAACGATAGAGAACTATAGAGAGACATTGAGTGACAGAGTAGGATCAGCCTTTCTGCCCACATTTCTGCCTAAGCCTCTATTGAAAGTGACAGAGTGGTTTGGAGATTTCAGTGTCCGTTTGTGAAGCTGTGGGGACCAGAGAGAAAACGCGATGCAGGGTCTGTCTGTTAAACTGTGGGGATCAGAGAGAGAGAGAGGGGTGCAGGGTCTGTCTGTTAAACTGTGGGGATCAGAGAGAGAGAGAGGGGTACAGGGTCTGTCTGTTAAACTGTGGGGATCAGAGAGAGAGAGAGGGGTACAGGGTCTGTCTGTTAAACTGTGGGGATCAGAGAGAGAGAGGTGCAGGGTCCATCTGTTTACCTGTGGGGATCAGAGAGAGAGGGGTGCAGGGTCCACGGCGTGGGGCGGCGTCGGTGGCGTGGGGCGGCGTCGGTGGCGTGGGGCGGCGTCGGTGGCGTAGGGCGGCATCGGTGGCGTGGGGTGGCGTGGGAGTCAGGCCTCTTCAATGTGGTAAAAGTGATGTTCCTCGTCATGCACTCAAATCGCAGCATTTAATTGGTATGCAACCCCATGGACATGAGGCAATTACAGCTTCTCGCTCATTTTCTCATCTCTCCTCTCACTCCCTCTTTCTTTCCGGTCCTGTCCCAATATCCGCACTTGCGCCCTTTTGCCCCTCAATTGCGTGTTCTCGCTAAGTGGTGTAAGACCGTAGAGTGTCCCGATTCTGTAGTGTTGTTCTCCAGAAGTGAATATCAGCGCCCTATTGTGCACTTAAAACACCCCTTCCACAAGTGTGCATCAGACCTGATCTTGCTACAGGCTATTACCCAGAATCCCTGGTGTGTCATGACGTTTTGAACAGCTTAACAATGGGGAAGCAAAACGGTTGTTTTTGCGCAGGTAGGACAGCCGGGAAGAGTGGCGACCATGGCGACGAGCAGTGGAGAAGAAAATACTGTCCCAATTCTGCTCTTCAGGCCCAAGCACAGTTAAGCGGCGAAGTGCACTTTCAACAAGTGTGTACTTTGTGGAAGACCTCAGGGCGTAGTGCAGATATTGGGACAGGATCTCCATCACAGTCTTCTCATCCCTCTCCCCTCACTTCATGGTCATTTGGAGCAATTTTTATCCATGACTAGGCGTCAAGGCTTTGGGCGGTTACTCTCCATGTTTGGAAAGTTTAAGAGCTAGAGAAAAAAAGAGCAACAGAAAGACTTCACTCTGATACATTATGTACACACATTTGGGGAGCAGAAATGGAGATGGGAAAATACCCGAATCCAGATCCTAGACCCTGCTGAGCAGAGTTCAGACTGGACTAGATCCTGATGCTTCTGGACGTTATTGAAGAGAGACAAAGGAAACGAGAAAGAGAGTGGATTTTAATATTTGAAAGTAGTTTAATGATACTGCAGAACCCCCCTGCTCCATGGCTGACCCATCCTGTGTTGGACAGTCAGGGGAAGGGATCCGTGACAGACACTGGGGGAAGGTGGTTCTGGTTCACATCTCACTAAATTCCCATCTTTATTTACACAGGACAACTGTCTATTTTCTCCATTAACATTGCATCAGTGCTGCTATCATTCAATACTGTTTAATTAAATAGCAAAGAAGGGATCCAACTGCATATGCGTTATTTCTGTCCTCATCTAATCTCCCCCAGTATCTTCCATTTGATGTGAGGCACTGCCTTCCCTGCTTTCATGGACAGTGGTCCTATTATGTCATCAAAAGGGGACGATTAAAGCAGGACGGGAGGATGAAAAGGCAGGGTGTCAGAGCACCTGTGCACAAAAGACGGCAATTTTAGCAGTAATTAAAATCGTATATTTCCACCGTCAGATCAACAGAATACACAGAAAAAAATGGAGCGACAGGGAGAGGGAATAGAAAAGCAGTGAGAATGATTATAATGGTAATTAAGGACCTGTCTCAGGAGAGGGGGAGTTATTAGAAGATAGAGAGCGACAGAGTGAGAGAGAGAGATGTTGGGGAGAAGGGGCAACAAGAAGAGACAGAGAGGGTGAGAGACCGAGAGAAAGCAAGGTGTCAGGTATGAGAGGCATTGGGCAAAGGGGACTTGCTCCACAGTTTACCTTCCCAACACACACACACATGAACCACTGCACATGTGAAAACACTCCTAAGTCCTCCATTTTAACGGACCGTTAACCCTGTATACATTCAGAACCAGAATCAAATATACATCGGTGGTGTTTCCACACAGGAAAGAAGGTCTTGGATTCTTAGGAAGGAATCAATGTCTGACAAACTTGACGTACACCAGAGGGTATTTAGGGCCTGGCACTTCCAGATGCTGTGGTAGCTGTTTTTGTACACGGTACCAGTCACTCTGTGCAAGTCGTTAACTCCGGACCATCCCGCTTCCTCCTCCATGTTTGACAGTCAGTGTCACACGCTGAGGAACCATCCTTTCTCCTACGCGTACAAAAACCCTTTATGATTCATTGTTCTATAAGACCTTCTTCAGTCTTCAGTAGTGTCCCAGACAAGCCTCTTTTTCCATCTTTGAAATTGATTTCTTAGTGCCACTCGACCTGTAGCTCAAAGACTTCTCTTCACAGTTGAAACTGAAATGTGCTTATTTCGACCAGTGTTCAGCTGTGCTTGAAGATGTTATCCTGTGAGCCGCCTACCACGCAAGCTGTTGACTCTCAGAAACGTTTCGTCTTCTGTTGTGGCTTAGAGTATTCCAGACCTCCACTTTCCAAACGCTGATGTTGTTGGAAACTGTACTCACTGACACCTTGGCTTTCTCTGCAATTTCTCTAAAGAAAATATCTGCAGTTTGATGGGTTATTATGGCCTGTGCGTCTTCCATTGTTAATTTCTGTTTTCACGCCATTATGATAGCAATATGCTAATTCCTGCAGTTGAGAGGGTGTAGTAACACAGTCTGTTCCAACACTGCTGTTATACACAACAAGGGTTTGTAAGTAATCAATGAAAGGATTTGTTAACATTTATTTTCAGGGTTTAATTTACTTCCATTCAGAGATGTGGACTCAAGTCACATTTTTTCAGACCTGACTTGATAAAAGGAGAAAACACTTGGAACTTGACTTTGACTTGATATGTATGACTCGAAAGACTGGTTTAGATTTCCCCAGCATGTTCCTCTTATCCTCTCATCGCGTTCTGCTCGCCATGTCCAACGCTCAAAGACCTAGTGTCTTCAACTCACATCCACTGGGTGAGAGTGGGCAGGACAATACAACAATACTTCACTCTAGTATCACGTCTGTCATTGTCACTCATACGAGACCTAACGTTCAGCTGTCAACGTCAGGTCGGCAATTTGACGAGATTGAGAACTTGCAATCATGACATCTAGATGGGTTCATGGAAAAAGGTGCATTTGGATTAGAGGTGTCGAGAACATGACAGCGGAGGAACATGACAGCAGTTTGCAAACTCGATCTACTAATGCAATAGGCGTAATGTCTAAACTTGTGAGACTCTTGAAATCCTACACAGACAGGTAAGAATGTCATTATAACGGTGCTCTGCCCAGATCTAGATAGCTAATGTGGGTTAATGTCAGAATGAGAGACGGTTAAAATAACATTAGCAAAATGGGGAGATGAGAAAATAAATACTATTCAAGGCATTTCCTGTTGATTAGTTTAGCAGCTGTCTCCTTCCTGGGAGGCTATACTGTACATTCCTCAATTTCCAATAACCAGTTAGATTCTAATGGCATCTCCTAATTTCTTAAGTATTTCTGGTAATATTCTCAAATTTACTAGCATGCAATGGGTCTCCATAGCAAGTTTTTAATAAGTGGACAGCATTTTTGTTTAGATTTTAACATTCTGAAATTGCTTTGCTATTAAAACATACAGTATATTTTTATCTAATTACATTAAGACAATTGACAACATATACATGTGCTGGTCATATAATTAAAATATCATCAAAAAGTTGATTTATTTCAGTAATTCCATTAAAATAGTGAAACTTGCATAATGTATACAGTCATTCCACCCAGACTGATACATTTCAAGTGTTCATTCCTTTTAATTCTGATGATTATAACTGACAACTAATGAAAACCCCAAAATCATTATCTCAGAAAATTTGAATATTGTGAAAAGGTTCAATATTGAAGACATCTTTTGATGATATTCTAATTATGTGACCAGCACCTGTAAATACATAAAGACAACCTACTGAATAATATTAGGTTCCTATCAGCTAATTAAAAAATTCAACTACAAAAAAGGTTTTGATCATCTCCGTCATATAACAACTTTTCTTAATCAATGACTTAAAGACTTGAAAGTCAATATAATGGCCTTGTGACTTGACTCAATCTGAGCTGTGGAACTAGAGACTCACTTGAGACTTGCCCGTTATTACTTGGGACTTGACATGTGACTTGACTCAATCTGAGCTGTGGAACTGGAGACTTACTTGAGACTTGCCTGTTATTACTTGGGACTTGACATGTGACTTGACTCAATCTGAGCTGTGGAACTGGAGACTTACTTGAGACTTGCCCGTTATTACTTGGGACTTGACATGTGACTTGCAAGAATGTGACCTGGTCCCATTTCAGCATCCATTCCTGCAGAGCAGCTGTACATTTATTACCCACTACTTGTCCCCTGAAAATGGCTTTTTTTTTTTTTATGTACATTATTTTCAAAAAGTTTATTTTCACCTGTCAGTTGACCACTTACCTTTTTACAAATACAGGTTATTCACTGGATATTAAATGAAATTAAAAAAAACGGGAAAGTGTGGATGTTCTGAAGCTTTTCACCAGTAGTGTATGTTCAGGTCACAAGATTCGGGCCTCCTTATTATACATAGATTTTCTAAACAGTGCAGTATTGGAGCTGGGAGTGCAGTATTGGAGCTGGGAGTGCAGTATTGGAGCTGGGAGTGCAGTATTGGAGCTGGGAGTGCAGTATAAGGTGTGAGAACTGGGCCTGGAGAGTGTCAGCAGGATGTGATATATGTTGACAGCATGTAAACTGTTGGTGTGAAAACACTCCCTCACACACAGTTACACACAAATGCATCAGGAATGTTTGTTGGTAATTTTCACACATTTTCCATCCATTTTTAAGCACTGCACAGATGGTTGAATCTCCTGCTAGCTTGTAAACATACACACATGTTCATGCACACACCAATCCCACCCACACACCAATCCCACACACATCAATCACAATCACAAATCACACACACACACACACACACACACATATCATGTTTCACACACACCCTCTCAGACTTTAGTCCACCAGTCACACACTACGGAATAAAGATGCACCATTGTTTTACTTCTGTGTGTGTGTGTCAATCAATCAATCAAATGTATTTTATAAAGCCCTTTTTACATCAGCAGTTGGACTTTGGACAGGGACAGCAACGAGTTAAGCCTGTTACTCTGCAGGTGTGGACCAAGACCTCATGTCCTCCTAAGTTTAAAACTGCAGGAGACAGGAAAAATTAAGAAAATGCATTCCTTAGATCTGCAAGGATTTATAGTGGAGAAGGAGAACTGACCCAAATCCCCCAGCACAATAATATAGCAGCACAAGACCTTGGGGCTGAGACGGGGGGTCCAGTGACACTGTGGCCCAATACGGAGGAGGCCCCGGACCGGGCCCAACAGGCAGGAAATCAAACCACCCACATGGCCAAGCATCAACCAAAGGGACGCCCACCAACCGCAATCATCCTGAATGAGGGCCGAGTATTGCCAGCAGAGCACACCCCAATGCACCAGTGTGCAACAGAGACAACAAGCCAGAGACTCCGCCCCCAAATGGCATTTGAGGGAGGGCATCCCAGTGGTGATGAGAGCCCACCTGGCAAGACAGCAAGGGTGGACTGTATCAGGCCTTTCTGGTCACCTTCACAACCCTGGGCCAGACTAAACTTAATCATAGACCAGGCTGAAGAGATGAGTCTTTAGGAGACGCTTGAAGGTTTGCACTGAGTCTGCATTTCTAACCTTAATTGGCAAATCATTCCAAAGTAGTGGAGCTCTATGAGAGAAGGCCGGCTGTTTGTTTAGAAATTTTAGGTACAATTAAAATGCCTGCATCTGGTGATCTAAGGTTACAGTGTGTCAGTATGTATGGCTGGATCATTTCAGCAAGATAAGTAGGAGCAAGTCCATGTATTGATTTATAAGTAGGAGCAAGTCCATGTATTGATTTATATGTTAACAATAAAACCTAAAAATCAGCCCTAACCCTAACAGGCAGCCAGTGTAAAGAGGCTAGTACTGAAGTAATGTGTTCAAATGTTTAAATTCTAGTTAGGATTCTAGCATCTGTGTTCAGCATGAATTGAAGTTTATTTATTAATTCAAGAGTTATCGGAGAAAAGAGGATTGCGTTAATCTTATCTAGAAGTTAAAAAGCATGGATTAGTTTTTCTGCATCAGTTTTTGATAGAAAGTTTCAGATTTTTGCAATGTTTCGAAGTTGAAAATAAGCAACTCTTGAGATATATTTTCTATGTTCATCAAAAGAGAGGTCAGGGTCGAGGGTTACGCCGAGATTTCTTACAGTTTTTTGGGATACAAAAAGTTCTGCCAATAAAACACTTTGTTTCTAGAGTCCTAAAACGAGCATTTCTGTTTTTCTTGAGTTTAAAAGCAGGAAGTTCTCTGTCATCCACTTCCTAATATCTGAAACACATGCTTCCTAAGTAGCTAGTTTTGGGGCTTCTACATGCTTCATCGAAATATATAACTGTGTGTCATCAGCATAGCAGTAAAAATTGACATTGTAATTCTGGATTACATCACCAAGAGGCAGCATATATAGTGAAAACAATAATGGGCCCAGAACTGAGCCTTGAGGAACACCAAAACATACTTTTGATTTGTCAGAGTATATAACCCATACAAATTGATATCTTTCAGATAAATAAGGTTTAAACCAGGCTAGAACATTCCCACGTAGCCCAATATGGGTTTCCAGTCTTTCTAAGAGAAGGGAGTGATCAAACGTGTCAAAAGCAGATCAAGAAGCAACAGGACGGATGTGCAACCTTTGTCTGAGGCCATTTGAAGGTCATTTGTTACATTCACAAGTGCAGTCTCGGTACTATGATGGGGTCTGAAACTGGACTGGAGCAATTCATAAGTGTTATTTGTCTTCAGGAAAGCATTCAGTTGTTGGGAAACACATTTTTCTAAGATTTTTGAGAGGAACGGGAGGTTTGATATTGGCCTATAGTTGTTTGAATCCTGTATGGATCCAGATTGTATTTTTTTTAAAAGAGGCTTAATTTCAGCTATTTTTAGTGAGTTTGGTACACATCCGGAGGAAAGGGAGCAGTTTATTATTTTCAACATTGGCTGACCTAGCACCGAAAATAGCTCCTTGAGTAATTTAGTTGGAATTGGGTCTAGCTGACACTTTGTGGGTATAGAACTAATTACAAATTTAGTGAAAGTGTCGAGCAGTACGGGATCAAAAAGTTCCAGTGTCCCCATTGACACCTGGTTAGGGAGGTTCAGGACATTCTCAGGACAACTGAGATTTTGGGGACTATAATTAGGAGTCAGTTATTTGTTTTCTAGTGGTGATGATCTGTTCATCAAAGAAGTTCATGTATTCATTACAGCTTCCATTGTTGAGCATTGCTTTTTAGTTAACTTTGCAATTGTATAAAAGAGACATTTTGGATTGTTTTTGTTCACCTCAATCAGGTTGGAGAAATACGCTGATCGAGCAGATGTGAGTGCTTTTCGGTATTTAAGTGTGCTGTCTATCCAGGCTAGTCTGAATACTTCCAACTTGGTGGAGCGCCACTTTCGCTCCAATTTTCTGGAGGCTCTAGTATTTTCTGTGTACCGGGGAGCAAGTTTCTTGTTGCGGATTTCTTTAGTTTTTAGTGTTGCAACCGTATCTTAAGTATTTCACAGTGTTGAGTTTAGATCCTCGATTAGATAGTTTGCGGATTTATTTACTTTGTCACTGAAGAGCGAGCTTGGAAGAATATCAAGAAATATAGAAATCTGAATTTATAGTGCGGCTTTTGAAAGCCATTGTTTGTGGAGCGAGTGGATTTCACGTTAAAACGGTAAACGTAAAAAGACAGTCCGATATTTCAGGATCTTCGGGGGAAATTTTTAGATCACCAATATCTATTTCTCGCGACAGGACTAAAATTTGAATACTACTTGCCATGACTACAAGGTTAGAAAATAATTCTGGAAACTCATTGAGGAACATTGTATATGTATGGCGGGTGAAAGCGGACTTTAACAAGCTATAGAAACGACCTAACGTGTATACAATGCGTCGCGTATGCGTCTATACGCGTATGCAACCGTGTATACGTGTATACGTGTAAGCACCCAGGTATAGGCGCTTCTATACACGTTTAGGTGTAGCGTCAGTATACGCGCTCAGACGACTGCTTCAGTCGACTGACAAAAACGACTGAGCGCACGTGTAAACGCGTGAAGTTATTATTCTATACGGCAGAGGGCGCAGTAGCC